>VURO01048756.1:0-18284 GCA_015108175.1 Pelvicachromis taeniatus
GTTTATTTTGTGACCCAGAAAGAATAATAAGAGAAATATTAAAACTAACTAGCCATAGCTATTGTTGAAAACGAGCAGGGCCGCGCTATGAATTCTGGGACACAGCTTCTTCTTCTTCGGGGTTTAACGGCAGCTGGCATCCTTGTACATGCAGTGCTGCCATCTTCTGTTTCAGTCTGTTACTACACTCTTAAATCCTACTACTCATGTGTCTTTTGGGATCTTACAAAGCTTCAAACGACGCGTCGACTATTAAATTAGTCGTCGACGATTTTGATAGTCGACTAATCGTGGCAGCCCTACACTGGAGCAAGTCCTATAGTGAAGACAGGAGAGGAAATTATATATACAGAGTTGGTGGATACTACACATAACCCTAAAAGTACATAAGAATATGGCTGCCCTTTGTCTTCGGTGCTCCTTATCCTGTCAACTCTCTGGACTCGTGCAGTTTGGGTTTTTTTTGGACAGTCAAAGCATAAATAGAAAGTCTACAAAATGAAGAGTTCAAAGAATTGGTTGACATCCAATAGGACCACCAGTGGGTAACTACATACATCTTATGGTCCAAACACATTTCATCTCAGTCTTTATTGTGAGTCAGGCTAATCACAGCATTTATCAAAGATGGGGCAACAGAATGAGAAGCGTCCTTGTAACATGTTCAGTATATTTTGGTTTTCTGGTATTGGTTTACTGTTAAAAGAAAGGTTCAACAGTAATTTGCAATTGTCTGGTGACAAGCGAGGGGAATGGAGAACCAGTTCCAGTAGAATAAAAAAACAGAATAATTAAATTCCTTTCAAGCTTATTAATTATTTTAATCACCACTGGAATGCGTGCGACGGTTTCTCATTCCAAAACAATGACATCAAATGTAAGGTAGTGGAGCTTTTGCATTTAAGCAGAGCTTTGGCATTCTTTGGTTTCCAACAGTAAGCTGGTATAAGCTAGTTGGGTCACCTCCTCACCTGAAGGTCGGTGGCTCGATCCCAGGCTCCTCCAGTCTACATGCCAAGGCAAGTTACTAACCCCATGTTTGCCTACTGGTGATGGTCAGAGGGCCCGGTGGCGCCTGTGTCCGGCAGCCTCGCCAAAGTCAGTGCGCCCCAGGGCAGCTGTGGCTACAATGTAGCTTGCCATCACCAGTGTGTGAATGTGTGTATGAATGGGTGAATGACTGAATGTAGTGTAAAGCGGTTTGGGGTCCTTAGGGACTAAGAAAAGTGCTACACAAATGCAGGCCATAACAGTAGTACTAAATAGGGGTGGGCAATATATCAAATATACTTGATGTATGGCAAGTTTTTCCAAGTACAATGGTTAAAATGGCTTTATTGTAAGAATTGTGTATAAATTGGAAATATTAAGTTGTCTGCATGTATTTCACTTTGATTTTTTTTTTCCTCCCACATGCTGCGAATGCATCATTAATTCACCCTCCCAACCAGAAAGTTTTTACCTGGCGCACTGTGCTGAGCACGCGTGCTCATACCAGATAGGGAAAAATATGGAAACAGTGGGAGTTTCAGACGAGCGAGGGAAGACTCACTGTCGTTTGGATTTCACAACAAGGATGCTGAACAAAATGCAGTAATTTGCAAAGCATGTCATAAAACTATTGCTGTAAAGGGTAATAGTACAACAAATTTATTCCACCAGCTGAAAAATCATCCTCTGCCAAATGAAGACTGCTTAAAACTGGGCATGTCAACATCTCCCCACACACCAAAGAAAACGTTAAATAAATCAGCTGTGATACCCGTTACTGTTCTTAGTCAGTCGTTTTTAAAGTCACCATCTAGATCTGTTTCTGTCATTGGATGTCATCACATTTTTTTATTTTACAACTTTTATATATTATAAGCACAAAGGAGCACATTTTTTATTTCAACTGTTTTAGTTTGTCTCCTGAATTCTATGACACTATATGGTTAAAAATAACATTTGTATATCTCATATCGCGATATAGCCACAAAATGTTGTGATATTAGATTTTCCTCATGTCACCCAGCCCTGGTACTAATGGTATCAGTGTACAGCTCTATGCTGACTGTATACCAGCGTTAATTTAATTAATTCATTCATTGAACACAATGACACAGTTGCTTTACTCTTCTTTGAAAGTTAAGTCACTTCTAACCAGATAGCTCTGCACTGGTTGGTTAGGTTGCTATGGTAATGGTCATCAACGTCATTCAGTTGTCTTGAGTTCCTGAGTGGAGTCTTGAGAAAAGATCAATCGTCACCATCTCGGACTGAATGCAAAGCATGCGCTCTGTGAATGCAATTAATCAAATGCACAAACAGCACATAAATACAATGTCTTTTTCTCCATCCATAGTGGCTGTATTTTCCAAAAGGCACTGAATCGCCTAGCTCAGCTGCAGTGTTTTGGTTTTGACTGGATTCCACTTTTGTTTGTCCAAATGCTGTGCCACAAGCACTCTCCTACTGGCTTTAACGGTGCATATCATAGAATTCCCTGTTGAGTCAAGGCCCATAATTCAGCACCAGCACAGGTCCATATATGTAAGGAACTGAGAACCCTGTGCTTAACTTATTTCCAACAGCAATGCTGCCACAACAACAGGGAGACCAGTGTTTTCAGTGAAGGAATAATCTGAAAAAGATTCCATCTCTCTGCTTCTTTCTTACTTTCTGTATTTGCATCGTGTTTTTGTTGTCATATGACTACCAGCAAGACACATTAACACAAATTAAAACTGCCTTTAACTTCAAGCCATATTTCAGTTTGCTTTTCTTCACTGCTAAAGTCCCGATTTGTTTTAATAAGAAGGCGTCTGATAGAATTCTCCATTCACAAACAGTAAAGACTTGGCTGATCTAGGATTTCTGTTCAGTTCATATTCATTCAAACCAGGACTAACAGACTCAGGAGCACTTTCTTTCCACAAGCCATCACGCCCCACCCCAACTCACACATCAGTACCTCAAACATGAATACAACACATACACACACTCACACATAAACATCACCGCTACACAAGACAAGTGCAATACTTCGGCGCAACCTTGCACATCTGAATAAAAATTATACATCTGTTATACATAACCCCCATCTTTTGGAGTGCTGCCTCCCACGTGGGGGGGTGTTCTGATGAGTTATATGTGCATCATAGCTTTATTTAAAAAGTCTACTGGATCATGCTTGGAGCCCACTCTCAGTAATCCACAAGTGATGTAGTTTTGGAAAAGGATGTGGCTGCCTTCTTCTGTAAGAAGCTCATTTTTTCCCCTCATGCTTACTCTTCAGTTTTAATAACAGCTCCTATTGCAGGTTTTATGTACCTGTAATTCACAGCTCCACTCCTCTTGCACACAAAAACTTATCACTGAGGCGATCCCTGCTGCTGCTGTGTGTCGCTGGCTTTTTCATCTGCGATTCTTGTTGTTTTGTCCAAGTAACAGGTTCAATATGACTTATGCCCTCCTCAGTATCTGTCAACGTGTCTGCGTATAAGCCTCTTATGGGTCAGGGAATAATAAATCTGTCCTGACTCATGGAAACCTGCTGGGATGGAGACACCCAAACCCACACACACTCTCACACAATCTGTCCCAAACTGTCGTGTTAAACCGGTTATATCAGGGCAAAAATAGGACAGTGTCAAAACTGGTGCCAGGGAAGAAGATTACCACTGAACGTTATGTAACTCCTGACATTAGCAGCAAATGTTATCTATGCAGATAACGTCAGCTAGGTCAAATCAGTCAAATGAAGTGTGTTATCCGTGTGCTGCGAACGCTAGGACCTGCGTTGCTGGTTCCCCCCCCCCCTCTCACAGCCAAGCACCCACACAGTTCAAAATAAAAGACCACTTGTTGATAGGTAACGTTTGTTAGTTTCGTCACCGACAACACAGGCTGGACGGGGGTTTTTTTTCCCTCGAGACTTAAAAGTCGCGAGCTATAGCTTCGAAGCTACGTTTAGCGCGAGCGTAAACAGCCGCGTACACCAACAAATCAAAGCAGTCTGTTATTTTGCTAACTCTAAGTTAGCACTTAGCTAACCTGGCGTTAGCTTTGCCTGCTAACATTACCTCGCTCGCGGAGCCCGCTGAATTTCCGAGTCGTCGAGCCGCATCGAAATATTCCCCAAACATTTCCGGAGGGCTTTCTATGCGGCCATAGCTCAGGAAACAAGTTTCAAACAGAACGTCAAGCAAATGCCTGAACATCAAACACATTAAACTGTATTTGGCTCCCACTGACGATATATCCTCTGAACAGGAAATAATGTCGCGTTCAACGTTCCTCGTACACTTCCAGTTCAGCGAGTTATCCGCCTTAAACTGCTTCAGTGTGCTGGCGGCACTAGAATTTATTTTTTTTCTTGGTAGAAACTGGGCACCAAACGCCTTCGAGTTACGAAATTAGTGTAAGAATAATCGCCTTTCTGGTGGATATGCGTTTAATGCTAGCAGTGTTATTATTAAAACGGCGAAGAAGTTATACTGTTGCAATCTCGAGCGTTCGCGCCTGCTTTTGGACGCAAACATTCCTGCGCTACAAAAAGCACGTTAATGCGTCATTAAACTCACGCTGAGCTCACTTCCTTTGTCGTTATATATTTATTGCAGGTGTGTCAAAGTCGTTGTAGTTCATTTATATATTCTGTAGCTAAACAACAATAGTTATTTGCTTACTTATGATCTAAACAACAGTTCGCAGTACTGCTGGTAATCCCCACAGCAGAACTGCGAGTGCAATTACATGAAAAAATATGTTGGACTCCACTCAGTTCTTACACATTGAAATGTCATACCTGTAGCCCTCACCGGGCTCGTTTTGGCCCTTGGTATCACAATTATGACTCTCCTGCTCTCTTATCGTTTTACCTCAAAGTTCCAAATAGCAGTGGGCCAATTCTGTGCAGTAGTCAACGTATTGTTCTTACAGATAATAATATCTGTCCAAATCAAATTTGATAAGAACTCAAAACAAATGTCTCATAACGTTGAGTCTGTAATACAGACTTTTTTCACACAGCACCAATGCACTGCCAAGTAATTAAATCTAATAGCAAAAAACAGTGAGAATGAGGAAGCAGAGTCATGCTGTTCACAACTGCAGCCTTAACCCCTACACAGTGTTCCCCTTGTTGCCTGCAGGGTACCAGTGTTTGTTTTTTTTTTCACTCTGTTGTTTTTTAATTTGCTTGCTTGTGTTTGTGGGTTTTGTTATTTTTTTGCTATTACAAAATAAATAATTCCATTTGGCGACATTTAAGCTATTTGAGGCTCTGATCTTAACTTATCTCAGCGACAACCGCACACCCGTCCCGGCAGGAGAAGGAGGGAGGCCCTAGATGCGGTGCCCAGGGCCAAAGAGTCCCAGAGGACCGCAGGCAACGGGAAGTCGACCCCGCTAGAGGCCGGCCAGCCTGGAACGAGGGGGCAAATACTTTTTCACAGCACTGCATGTATTTGACACATGGACTGGCTATTCACAGTTCAACTGAGCCAGATGCATAAGCACAAAGGAAGTGACAGTGGAATTTACCAGGATGAGGAAGTGGAAAAATAATCAAAGATGAAAAAAAGAAGCACAAAATGTGGCTGCTATGGGCAGTTTTTCCTCCTTTTAACAATCTTTTTTAACACTCATTTAAATATCCATGGCAGTCTGAACATTAGTACTGTCGATCTACTCCAGCCATCTCTTTAAGAGGGGTCTAAAAAAAGATAAAAATTATCTACTGAGGTCAGAGGACAATGGCTTATTTTCAACTGACAGGAAGTGAAATAAATCCTCATTACAACCAAGATATGCAAAACATCTCTGAACCCACAACATCTACAACCTTGAAGAAGATAGGTCACAGTGGAGAACCCCAGACCACTGTCACTCCTGTCAGCCAAGATCTAGAAACCGAAACTGTAGTTCATACAGACTCACCCAAAACACCAACAATCAACATAATAATGCAGCCAGGTCTAAAGCTTCTTGATTTTGGCAAACACAACATAAAGTACTCAATCCATCCAGCCTTGTATCAACAATTCAGGCAGCTGGAGGTGTAATGGTTCAGGATATACGCGTTGGGCTTCTTAGTATCAGCTGAGCATCATTTAAATACCACAGCCTACCTCCAGTATTGTTGCTGGCCATCCATTTATGACCACAGTGTATCATTCTTTTGGTGGCTGTTTCCGCAGGGTGCTGGATGCAGACACCATGTCACAAATCTTTGATTATCTTAAAACTAGTTTCTTGAACATAACACTGAGTTTACTGTACTCAAATAGCCTCCACAGTCACCAAAACTCCATCCAGCATAGCACCTTTGGGATGTGATTGTACGGGAGATTTGCATCATGGATGCACAGCTGAAAAGTCTGCAGCGCCTGTGCGATGCTATGATTAATATGGACAAAAATCTCTGAGGAAAATTTCCAACCTCTTGTTGAATCTGTGCCACGAAGAACGAAGCCAATTATAGGTATAAGTAGATCCAGCCCAGTTCTAGCAAGGTGTAACACGAGCTAGTTCATTGAGTCAAAATATTACAATTTAAATATTGGAATTTGTGTGCATATAAATAATTCAAAAAGCAATTTGGAAAAAAGAAACATGGTAAACATCAGTTTGGATTTTCTATGAACACAGAAAAGCCAACAAAAAACAAAAAACAATATCACCTCCATGTCCAAGAAGCTGCATGTTGTCAGATTAACCACCAAGTGGCAGCGTCTCCTCGCAGAGTCACAGTACTATCAGCGAGCCCTCAGCAAACTCGAGTGTTGTTGTTGTGGACATCATCTGTTATTGTCTGAGGTTATCAGGAAGCAAACATACAGCTAAACCTAACCTAACTGCATTAAAAAAAAAATTTTAAAAAACGGACAAAAACAGTTTAGGTTATGTATTATTTAAAAACATTAAAAAAAAAAAAGCATTATGTTACTACAAGAAAAAAAAAGTCTGAGCTGTTGTATATACCTCAGGCTGGATTTAATGGCCCCAGTGAGAGTGCATTATCAGACCTAGCTGGCACATTCAGCTAAAACAAACGTCAGCATTATTCAGACATAAATGTGATGCAGTCAAAGACCAGAGGGTGATTATTTATAGAGTGGTGGAGCTGGATTGACTTGGCGGTTGAGTGACTCATTCACAGTTGAAGGAAAAATCTGCTCTATATGAACTGCCCTATTTAATATCTTGTGTAGGATTACAATAACCTCATATTTCTGGATGCCAGAAAAAAGCATTCAGAACCTTTTGCTACAAGCTTCATTCACCCAATCACACACCTTCATACAAGTGCTCTTACCTTGCCTAAGCACTTTCATCTAATTCAATTCAATTTAATTTATATATTGACAAATCACAACAACAGTTGCCTCGCGGTGCTTTATATTGTAAGGTAACACCCCTACAAGAATGCACTTGGCGACAGTGGGAAGGAAAACCCCCCTTTTAACAAGAAGAAACCTCTGGCAGAACCAGGTTCAGGACAAAAGACATACTATTCACACAAACAGTCACATTTCTGACTGCATGGGAGGTGGGCCACTTATGGTTCACAAATTTGTCCAAAGATACTTCGAAATATAGACTTGGGGAGCCAGGGATTGAACCACCGAACACCTGAGCTACAGTCAGGGGGTATGTCATCTCTGCTTGCCTCGCTGTAAAAGTCATTGCACACCAGTGTGTTGGAATAGTCCAAACAATCACAAAACCCTAGATGTGTTGCTGGTGACCTGATGGGTTAAATTAACATCATCTGCATGTGGCTATTTCTTTAACTGCTAGTAAATGTTCACAAGCGAGCTCCTTACTTTGTCTCCCTGTAGTTTTGTGGTGCACAGGAATCACATGGCAGGTTTATTTAAGCTGGAAATAGCTGCTTGCTGCTAATTGAAAGTAAGTAGATGTGAGCTGTAAGAGAATCAAAACAGCAATGCTGGCAGCAGGCTGCAAAATAAAAACAAACAATGTGCTTAAAGACACTAAAGTTGCAGAGCTCAAGGGATACAATTGTGAGAAGTGTATCACTGTGAAGAACATTTCATTACCCAAACTGGGAGGCTATAGAGGTTTTGCAGAGACATGATTGCTTGCCATGTGACCAGGGTTACCTTTAGCGATGGCCTGTCAGGCACACCAGATGTGAGGAATAATGTGTGATTTGGAAAAATAAGGTTTTGTCTGGGTAGCATAATAAAGTGGGTAACTGAAGCCCCTTTTTACACTATTTTATTTGAATATTTTTGTCTTTTTTGCTTATTTTTCACAGGAAATGCCCGTGTGATTTCTGTTATCATTTACTGTCTTTTTCTTTATAGTCTAAGATGAGGTATTGATTAAAGTGAATACCCACACTGTACTGCATTTCTATTGTACGAATATGAACATAAAGTGCCTATTGAGCCGTGCACAGATGGCTGTGCTTAGCGCTTCTGGCAGGCCAAAGTAGTTAAGCGTTGCCAACCTTACATGTGACATTAACTTGTCGGCCATTTTGCATGTGTAATAATCCTGAACTATAGGTTATCTCTAAACGAGATAAACTATGGCATCTATGAGTAAACAAACAAGTAATTTATAGTCTCTTTCCTAATGTTAGCTAGCATGACGTTAGCTTGTTACGCTGTTGTTTAGCCACCTTTCGTTAGCTGTCCAAAGACGGGAGGGTCACATGTCTGATCTGCTGACAATAACTAATTGTGATTAGTTAGATAATATCTAGATTAAACAAGTATGTTCATGTAAGATGTCTTATGTTTGAACCCTAAGTTTAGTTCAGGTGTGAGGCTGAAGGTGAGAAGGAAGAGGATGACATGGAGATGAGGAGGCGAGAGTAGAGCCAGAGTCTGGCTGTTGTTAAATGTTAAATGGTATATATTGTTTGAAACAGATATTGGTGATTTTAAAAATTCAACTAACGTTTAATTGTTATACTGTTATATCTGATGCCTGTATTCATCATTAATTAGGTTTTTTTTGTGTTCTTCTATCTGAAAAACATGAAACTGATTTTCCTTCTGTCCGTGATGAAGGACAGCAGTATGTAGGCGTTGTGAGGGGAAAGTAGTGACAACTTCTATGTAAACAACGGATTAGTGATGATCACGCCCACTGTAGCAGACAGGACTTGAGTGACGTGCACATGCAAAATTTCAGAATCTGCAAAACATATTATTAATATCACACTTAAATTCATCCTTTTTAGCCACGTTTGATCAGTGTGCTGCGTAGTATTTGTCGTATTCTGACCACTGACTTTCACTTGTGTTGTCTATTTTTCACAGATCCTCTTACATTACGCAGTGGTTTGCTCGAGTAAACACTAATCTTTCCTTAAGCTGTGTTTTTATTCCTACATGAATTCTGTTTCCTTTCCAGCTAGGCTGGCTGATGACTGAAAGAAGGAATACAAGTAGAAAGTCTTCAACAAAAGTTTCTCGGTAACAGTCACAAAACATCTATTAGGATAAACAGAAAGCTTTCCTCTGTGTTCTTCGGCTTTATGAGACAAAAATCCTGGTCCCATTTACTGATCATAATAAAGCTATAGCTTTTCAAAGGCCATACTGTTCTGTTATAAAGAGCAGTGCAGAGCTTTGTCCTACAGTAACCTCTGGTCACGACTGTTGTCGACTACTCCTGTTACGTTACAGCCTGTGGCCACATTTCATTTCTAACAGGAAACTCCCTCCTTCCTTCTCTCCTCCTGTTCAGCCCTACGTTCTTGCCACATGCCCGCCTACAGTTTAAGAATCCAAACAGGACTCAGATGATCCGCATTTTTGATGTCTGCGTATTCAGGCCACATTAGCAAGCGTGTCCAAGAGCAGAGCAGGAATGGAGGAAACTGTTCTTTTGCTTTGAAGCTGGTCCCAGTTGCTTCCCGGCGTTCCCCTCCCATTCCCCATTCAGTCAAGCACAGCTAGAAAACACTGACAGCCAAAACATGATATGTGTGGAGAGCTGTAGCTTCCTCTTAGCTTTGTAGATTACTGAAGTGAGAGGTGGTGCAGCATGCAGCAGGATTCAGAGTACTGGAAAGTAATTACAGGATTGAAACCTGCCTGCTGCTTTTTTTTTCTTTTTTTTTTTTAAAAGCCAGATTTGCTGTGCCGTAATCCCCGCTGTCATTTAGCACTGCAGGAAATTCAGATTGGTGTCACTTCTATGGGACAATCTGTGGTATTATCAGAGAGCAGGTGACTACAGGAAAATGAAAGAAGAGAAGCTGGTAAATCTGCCTGCCAGTACCGCAAAGCTGTCGATATTTGAAGATTCATGTTTCGTTCTTCAGGATTTGTTGGGGAATGTTGTATATCGGCCGCTATCCTTTTTCAATCACTGTTTCTAGAAGCAGTATTTTTATATCAGTGCTATATCGATGTTTCCTTGGACCTGACAATTTTCAAAGGAGTGTGTTTTTTGTTGTCATTGTTGTTTCTTTTGATATGAGTCAATGGATGTTAGACTAGTCAAATGGAGTCTGCTTATAACAGACAACTTAGCAACGGACCAGTTTTAAATGTTATCTTTGGGAACTTAACAGCCTGCCACACAAATCATAGTATTTGTTCCCTTGTCTTTAACTTAATCTGCAAAAAGTTCCAAAATACTAATGGCGCTCAAGGAGCCATTAGCGGCAAACTGGGCCTATCTCTGCTTGGGTTGCAGTATGTTCTTATAAATCTGGGGAAACTGGACAAGTGGAGGCCAAAGTAAGAACTAGAGAAATGTGCATTTCCGAGAGAAAATGCTGAAACTGAAATGCTTTTCCATGTTTGTGACATGCACGTATGCTTTATTGTGTGAATGCTTCTATTGAGCATTCACACAATAAAGAAGAAAACGATTTACAGTACATGAACTCAATCAGAAGGTCATCTCTTCAAGAAAAGACAATCCAACCAAGAGCACACCCAGGACCTGACAGGTGCCCGTGCCCTTCAGCTGATCCTCCTGTTCATCAGAAATGGTCTCAGTGGCAGGCTGGCTGTACAGACGCCATCCTTATTGGAAGGAAGGGAAAGAGAAAGTTCACAGGAAATGGACCAAATGTTCAGCAGCAACATTTAGTTGGAGTGATTAACCCAAATTTGACATTTTTGGCTGAAATTATTGTCATTGTTGTCAACACTGACTGATTGATGAGCGCAAAAATGTGCAATCAAAATTTAAACCAACAATCAAGACCATCTGGAAAGCATCTGATTGGACGTGGGCTGAGCATGGCAATGAGTCCAAACACACTGTCAGCGCAGTAAAATCACAAACAAACAAACATCAAATTATTGAAGCAGTGACAAAGAACAGAACAAAAAGCAGCCAAAGAAGAGCTTTGAATGTCCTTCGAGAAGCCTGGGGAACTATTCCTGACCACGACTCCACTTGGTCATAACAAATATTGACGTTCTCATCAGAACTGTGCAGTTTTTTTCCTCACACATAGTATTCCTGTGTATATTTACACATTTCACTAAATTGCTACATATATTAACCATCCTCTTAGCAAAATATAAAGTGGCTTAAGACTTCTGCAGAGTCCTGTACAACCTAATACTGGTTTTAAGGTGAACCCATAATTTAGTTTACACTAGCTAACTTATGCTAGGAGCTGATGTACGACAGTGTGCTTGTCCTACAGCAGGAGCGTCGCGTATTAGTGTAGACTGCAGACTGAACCTTGGACTTGTTAAAAATAAAATTATGAAGACATTGTCATGTTTATTATTATGTAAAGTTCAAGTATTAGCATGGACACCAGACACAAAGTCACTTTTGCACTCATTTTCATGTGTGATTCTGGCTAAATGGTGAATTCAAGTCAAACTTGTTTCCTGTTTAATTATTTGTTGTCTTCACCGAGATGTAAAAAGATTTTATCTCATTCATGAAAGCTAGGACGCAAAACAAAAACCCCAAACAAGCTAAAAGACAAATAGCCCTTTGGCTTTTTCTTTTTTTTTAAAGAAACCTGTGTTTCCCACAGTGCATTGGAAATTATTGCTGTCCCCTAAGAACATTACTCGAGCTTTCTGGTTTCCATCTGTACACAAATATTTCAGACTATAAGCTTGTTATAAAAAGGCTGAGTGTGAATAAAAACACTTTCGCACCATTTCTATACTTGTTATTTTCTCCCATGCTGGCACATTATCACTGTAAACCTAGCAAATGTTGATCTATGTCTGCCTAACGAGCGTTACCGGAATAACAACATAGCAAAAGGATTAGTGTTTTTCTTTTTTTTTTTCTTTTTTTCTTTATTTCTGCAAATAGGAAAATAGCATTTCTGGTATTCAAAAACAAACAAACAAAAAGAAAACAAAAAGAAAATATCGCCTGTGCTCAGGCATCACACACAGAGAGAGAGAGAGAGAGAGAGAGAATTGGATGATGATGATTGGGGAATACAGGTCTGGATGTAGGTCAGTAGAAGCAGCCTGGGGAGGCTCAGACACAAAGACAGCACTGGTTCAGACAGATAAACACGTCTGCCCGTCTGCTTCTACGCTAACAGAGCACGGCTGCTTGGAAAGAAGAAACCTAGGCTATCCAGAATGCTAAGAATCACAGATATAAGAACGATTGCTGTGTAAATGTCTGTGCGCCGCTACGCGCATAAGTGCTCTATTTTTGCGCTTATCCATAAGCACCAGTGTTGCTCGAGCTAAGGTTAAGACTGCCGGTAGCTGCAGTTTGTAGTAGTAAGTGCCTGCTCAACAGAGATAATCCAGCTATGTGAGGCGTTATGCTTGAAATTACAGCCTATTTTGTGAAGCACCGGTAGGTTAACAAGCACCACAATGTTGAGATCAAATAACACATGGTAACACCGACTGCCCCGGGCAGTTGAACCTTCCTTACTAAAATTGCTTCACTATTTTTTTTTTTTGCATTTTGCTGTTCCAGTGCATTTTATGGAACTGCCATGAGAGCAGGAGTGCTTTCTGACTGTTTCTCACTTTTCGCTAGCACAAGTGCACTTGAGACCAGCAGACTCAGCTTAATGGTTTATGCGAACGGGTAGAGTGGGACTTCAAATCCCAGAGCGTAATCAGTCCGACATTCCGCAGACTGACCGCGCTACAATCAAACTCACACAACAGACCGAAAACCTCTCCAGGAACACCACTGAATAGCTTAATGCGCTGATTGAAAAATCCTCAGATTTCAAAACAAACAAACATCTATATAAAGGCTACAAGCTGTACACGTCATCTGTGTCCTTAATATTCGGTACACATTTTATCGAATATGCTAATACAAATGATTGGATAGATGTTAGCTGCCTTTCCAGCTAGTCATACTATTAGCTTTTCTTGCTGCTATAACCGAAAAAAATAAACGTTTACAGTAAGTGCTACTGTAGATTTAAAAAAAAGGAGCAAATCGCTGTTGCACCACCGAGCCACAGTATACCGTATAGGCCCATAACTACTTTGTGTGTGTGTGTGTGCGTGTATGTCTTTTAAGCCACATTAGTGGGCTGCACAACGATTTCCAGAGAACAAAGAGCTTATAAACCGTATAAACGAAGGTGTCGTTTTCATCCTCTCACAGAGGGCCAGAACAGGGATTTCTGGTTTGGCAACCCCGTGTTCAGAGTCACAGTTAAATAAGAGCAGTCATATGATAACAGCAGAGGTTTTGTGAGATGGACAAAGGCATCGATGAAGAGATTAGGACATACTGGGACTGAGAAAAGGCATACAGGTCCGAAGCATTTTGGATCACGATTGGATGAATGTGATCAAGGCCAGGGGCGTGGTCCAGAAAAACATTTGAGTTTTTCTCAACTTGGCCAAATTATTAGGACGACTACACTACCTCTGCCTCGAGGAGCCTCGGCATTCGCTCGGAGTCAGCTGTAACTCTGAAGTTCAAAGTACTTTCAGAAGAATTCAGAAATTGCGCCGTGACATAGGGTGCGGGTTTCCGAACTCTCTCGAACGCATCGCGTTAACGGTTAGAACACATAAGTGCAACAATGGAAGCTTCATCCGAACCATTTGAACCCTGAAGTTTACCTTTGAGGAAGCAAATCGATTGCAAAAGTAGAAAAAAAAAAAAGATTCTATCATTACAGATGCTCCCATTACCGGTTACCACTCTACTTCCCACAGCACCTGGCAGCTTGGTAACTGGAGCAGTGGGGCACACGGTGGTTACAAGAGGGGCCCTTATAAGAATGTCTGCTGCTCTGTATTCTGCCACGCGTGGGTGCGCAGAGGCCAGGAAATCCACTTTGAGCTGACTTTTTCCTGAGCTGGCTGCTCGCTCGGTACATTATGAGCAGCTCACAAGGAGCACTGAAAGTAAAACGGAGGGGAGGAAGAGACGGGACAGAAACTCTGAAGTGAAACGGCAGCCAACTCCTGAGATCTTCTGAAAGGCCAGCTCGTAAAGCACCAAAAGTCCTGAGGAAGCCCAGACCCTCACCGTGCGGCCCAAGTCGAAGCAGGGCAAGGCAGGTGGGGGGGTGGGTGGGTGGATGCTGGGCAGGGTTCAGGTCAGCTGAGGGTATCACACGGTGGCTCTGATAATCCTGCTGGGCCTGGAGCTGCGGTGGACCTTTGTGTGTTTGGAGAGGTGGTCGCTGCGGGCAAACTTCTTCTCACACAGTGAGCACTCGTAGGGCTTGACGCCCGAGTGAGAGCGGCGGTGACGAGACAGTTCGTCGGAGCGGGAGAACCTGGAGACAGAAGAGCAGAGGGGTGGTGTTATACACAGCTCGGAGGAGGTTTGGAGACATTCACCAGCTTACGTCTCCATTAATCGGGACATACCAAATCCAAATGATGGATAAGATTACATGAATTAATATTGGAATTATTATACGAATCAAATCCATTCTCATGTTTTGAGATCGCTACACTACTTCCTGTGTGGAAGGTACAGTACAGGTTCAGGAACTTCTGGGGCCGAGCTTGCTGATTGGCCACCAAGTTTTTTTTTTTTTTAAACCTGCAGGTCATGTTAAGCATTTCCAGAATAAAAGTGGCATAAAGAGAAGGATTTATCTTGTACTTCCTTGCAGTCTGTCATTCTGCCCGGTAACAAAGAGAGTAGAACAGCTAACTTTGTGACGTGACTATTTTGCGTAACCTTCACAGTGCTTCAAACCGCCATAGAAACATAGACAGGGAGTTAAAACAAGTCTCGGTCCATTTGAAAGCCCCTGACATCAATCCTCAAAACTAAGAGGCATTAAAAGTCTTTAATGACACAAAAACGTAACGGCGATGGGTAACAGGACCCTGAGAGGCTCAAATCAATATTTAGCAGATGAAACTGAGAAAGTGAAACCGTTTCAGTATGCTCAGTTACAAATTAATCAATGTATGAGTCTTTATTAATGTGAAGCGCTCCAGTTTATTAACAGTGTGGAAAAATCTGATTGTTTACAGAAAATGAAACGACGGTTTGGATAATTATGTCATCATTTAAGGCATGACCTCAGCAGCTGAGGAGGCGTTGTGCCGACACTGCAGCACAGACTCCTCAAACACCCCTCTCTCTTCATTTCAGTGAGACCCCCCCCCGGGGAGACTGGCGTTTTATGTTTAATAACTACCATCGGAGTCTCATCAGTGATCATCAGCTCAGCTCACAGGTACTTTTCAACCACTTTTTCACCCAAAATTAACAAGTTTTCTCCAAATAAAGACTTGCGGGGTTCACTGTGAGGGTTGTGCCGTCATTTTTCGATTAGATGGCAGGCCCCGCCCTAACACACACAATATCATACTATAATGGTCATAGCATTATGTGTCTATGTTTGTATGCTCCCAGTCTTACAGTTAGCTGAACAGCGAATCACCACCTTACCACTGCCTTCACCGTGCGTGTGCTTATTGACGTTTCGTGCGCATGTGGTACGTTCATTTATTTTGTGCACGTTCTACGTTCGTTACGCTTTAACAGTCGATCCAACATTTTTACCTTCGCCAAAATAAGCCAGTGTAAAAATGCTTAAAAGTGTAGAAAATGGCACAGCAGAGCAGGCGACATCAATATGAAGATAAGATCATGAAGGCTGGGTGAGCGTAATCATATCATGAGACGCTTTCTGAAGCCACCTGCTGGGTATTAAATCCTCAATATCTATTTGATTATTTAAGTCATTCATATTTATATATATATATATAGTGTTATTGTTTGTAATATGACAATAAATTTGTTATATTTTTGCGACACTACATGCAGGTCTTTGCTAGACTTTTAGATTTAGCCACTTCAATACCACGTGCACCTCCCAGAACTTGAAGCTTCACACATAAACTGTTTTATATGAAGGTATTTATATTAAGTTATGCTAACTTATGTGCATAATTTTGTCAGTTGACAAAGTAGCTTTGACAATTGACTGCTGATTACCGTCAAACCTTTGGCGAACCAAACGAAAAGAACTTCTGGGCACAAAGCGTAACGGGCTATTAACCAGGAAGACGCTTGGGTAAACACGTAAAGCCTAACCGGGATGGAAACTGAAATGCTTTGCTGCTATGAAGGTATTCTGTGGATGCATAACAAACCCTTGTGAATAAAGGAGCAGCTGAAATTGTTTATTCCGTCTCCTTGTATTATAATAAACGTACCGTGGTGTGTTTGTGCAGCGCCTGTTGCTCTAACTACTCTTGCTGGGCCATCTGCTTAGTCAGTGCCAACAATCAACCACGGGGAAAACCCCCTAAAACCTCATCTTAACTGTTAAACCTGTTACAGGTTCCATACCTCCATCCACACTCGGGCCAGCTACACGTGTAGGGTTTCTCTCCTGTGTGACGGCGGAAGTGGGCTTTCAGATGGCTGCTTTTGGTGTACATCTTCCCACAGCCTGGGTGGGAGCACTTGTGGACCCTTTCAGTAGGTGGCACCCTCGTCACCCGAGGAGCCATTGCTTTTAGCACACCGCCTCCATGGCCCCCGAGCCCAGTCAAGCCCGTGATCTCCAGAGTCCTCATAGTGATGGGCAGAGGGGCGATCTTTACATACTTCTGGTCAGTTGACTTGTTATCCCCACTGTTTAGTGATAACAGAGTGGTGTGGGTGGAGGGCACCTGGGGAGCCAGCAGGGTTACATTTTGTCCTGTAGCACCTTGCAGCCCCATGACCACATGGGTGAGCAAAATCCCACTTTGGGCCCCCGGAGGAGAGCCTGCTGGATTCTGGGCCTGGGCCAAAGGAAGAGGCTGGAGTTGGAGCACCAAAGGAGCACCCAGGAGCACCGGTGGGGACAAGGTGGGTGGTGAGGGGTTAATTTGAATGGGGCTATTTCTCCCTCCTTGAGCGGCATCTGAACTAAGCGTGCATTGGGAGGCATCAGTCTTTGGATCATTGATAGTCTCTGAGGAAGCAACCGGGGGAGCAGAGGCAGGTGGAGGGTCAGCGGAGCTGCACGGCAGAGGGGAGGCCTCCTCCTTTGGAACTACCACCCCGTCTTTGACTATTTCCATCTTTTCCCTCAAAAACTCCTCGATGTCCTCCAAGGTTGGGGAGAACGGAGAACAGGGGTGGAATGAGAATTCAGGCAGCTTAGGCTCCTGACTGGCAGCTTCCCCTTCTCCCATTTCTCCCAAGAAAATATGAAGACGCTTTTCTCCATCATCATCCTCCTCCTCTTCTTCGTCTTCCTCATCCTCTCCTGGGCTGGAGCTGTGCAGAACCTCCACTTCCTCTGGGCTGTTGCAGGAGGCCGAGCTGCCCCCCTGGCTGCGGTCTCCGTCCCCGAGGTCAAGGGAGAAGAGACCGCTGCTGTCCCTGAACAGGTCATTCTCCAAACTCAGCATTCTGCTGCTGAGAGACACCATTGATCCTGGCCGAGCGCTGCAGAGGGGATGGAGAGGAAACTCGATCCAGGAGAGGAGCACAAAGACCTGCAAAGGCAGCAGTGAGACCAGATTTTATTACCCAGCAGAAAGTAAAAAGGCAGGAGGGGCTGAAGACCTCAATGACTCGATTACTGACTTTAAAATAAACACAGTTGATGCATTTGGCAACAAAAAAAAAACACTTCAGTTTTTCTCCTTAATATTCAAGTCAAAGTTATATTCTAAACCATTAACTCATATATCAGTCAACCAGATCACACACATATCTGAATAAACGTACCAGGTGGTCCAATATCAATTTTTAAAGATCATAATTTAGAAAATCATATGCAGGTAATGGCCTCATCTCTTCCAATACTGGATGTCTATACATATAACGAATGTTGGCAGATGAGTGCATCCTCTCAGTCACAGTGTTATTTAACTCTTCATGCACAGTCTCCCCCCCCCCCA
>VURO01048758.1:0-45767 GCA_015108175.1 Pelvicachromis taeniatus
CTGTATAATCTATATTTTATTTTATTGTTCACTCTATTTAATTTTTAAAATATGTATACACACACACACACACACACACACACACACACACACACACACACACACACACACACACACACACACACAGTGTAGGCAACACCGATTCCTCGGGTCAGGGCCTGAGAGTGGCCCCACTGTTTAAATAAGCTTCCTGATTTCAGAACCCTCGACTCACTGAACTATTTTATGTTTAGGTTTGCTAAAAGGCACACAACAACAACAACTAATTGTAAACTTGAAAACCTTGAAAAAGGAAAACTATCATGGAAATAAATCACACTTTCAGTAATTGGCAATTATTTTGACAGTTCACAGGAGTGAATCACACCAAATGAAGGCTCTTGTCTGATTTCAACTCCGGATATAAATTCCTGCTCGCACACAAGAATTTCACTCACACGTACTGTGAGTAATTTATTCGGTATCACTACATCTATCACTACGGCCGTCTTCTTCGGTTTATCTACCACCACTATGTCCGGTTGGTTGGCTACCACCATTTTGTCCGTCCGTATCTGGAAGTCCCACGGGATCTTAGCTTGGTCGTTCTCCACCACCCTAGGGGGCGTGTCCTATCTTGACCTCGGTACTTCCAGGCCGTACTCGGCACAGATGTTTCTGTATACTATGCCGGCCACTTGGTTATGACGTTCCATGTATGCCCTGCCTGCTAGCATCTTGCATCCTGCTGTTATGTGCTGGATTGTCTCACGGTCATCTTTACACAGCCTGCACCTGGGGTCTTACCTGGTGTGATAGACCCCAGCCTCTATGGATCTTGTACTCAGAGCTTGTTCATGAACTTTCAGATGCTGTCTCAAAAATAAAGTATTCCTCATTCAAGACCTGCCAGCTAAAAATATTTCCCGAACTAACTCACTCCATTTAGTATTTAAACAATTTAAGTGTAAATGATACTTGTAATTAGTTATGAAATGCCATGCACCGCCTACTGCAGAACAAATATATATAGACAACTGCTCTGCTACTCTACACCTACAGTAGTGACATTAGCGTTAAGAAAAAGCCATAATTCGATTTTATTTTGGACAAATTACATTTAAAGCTATAGATGGACAGTGACTAGTTAGGCTGCACTTCTGTGAATCATTTAGAATGAACATAAGAATTTCATCATTTAATCTGTTGAAATTACTGTTTTAAATGTTCCCACACAAAATCATACTTTTGGCATTCAGAAGAAGCACAGCTGTTTCTGTCAGCTGCATTTTTTGTGTGCGTATGATAAAAAGCTACTAACAGCTCCACACTTACAACTACTTTGTTGCTTGACAGATGATCTGAAGACAGGCTCGAGTGTGTCCTTGTCTGTGAGAACAGAAGAGAGCAACGTAAAGACGTGTTGTAACTCTATCACCCTGATGATGACGTAGGTGTAGTCTGGTACGGAACATTGATGTGATGGGAATGCAGACCAGTGAGTGAAAAGGGGACACGTGTGCTTGCCCACACTAACATACCCTAAGAGAACACGTCCTCAGTGACATTGAAATTTTAAAAGCACTTATAGCAATTCTGAATTTTAAGTCTTGGCATTGGATGGACCGGGGTGGGGGGACTTCACATCAGATGAATGGAAGCTGTGTGTAGGCGTCTAGAAGTGGAGGTCAGTGAAGTAGAAGCGGTCCTTGTTATAGAAGGCTTTGTGAGTGATGAGCATGAGTTTGAATTGAATGCACTGTGTAACAGGAAGCCTGGTTCTTGAGGACAGAAGAGATGCAGTCTCTTTTTTCTCAGTGAGCAGGTGAGCAGCAGAGGTTGGGATGTACTGGGGTCTGTTGAGGACTCTAGAGTGTTGTTCCAGTAAGTCTGGGCATAATGAAACCATGTATGAATCAGACAGAAAGGTGGCGTAGGAGATGGAAAAAATAAGCCATTTTGGTGATGAGATTTCTGTGGCGCTATACTCCATCCTACCATGTAAGGCGACAGGGGCACTAAATGTTGTCTGGCTTTAGTGCAAAGTGGGCGACGCGCCACCAACACTTGTAGTGACCATGACATTTTGACCTGTGGCCTTCATCAGGCTTATTAAGAACTACGTTTTGAGTAGAGAGAGAGAGAGAGAGAGAGAGAGAGAGCCATAACAGAAAAAATAATAAAATAAAACAACATTTATTAATAATTTAATTAATAAATGTTAATTATTGTTAATTATTTAATTAATAAAGGGTAGCACGGTGGCACGGTGGTTAGCACTGTTGCCTCACAGCAAGAAGGTCCTGAGTTCAATTCCACCACAGTCTTTCTGTGTGGAGTTTGCATGTTCTCCCCGTGTTTACGTGGGTTCTCTCCGGGTACTCCGGCTTCCTCCCACAGTCCAAAGACATGCAGTTAGTGGGGATAGGTTAACTGTGTGAATGCGGGAGCGACGGTGAGTGTGAATGGTTGTCTGTCCATGTGTGTTAGCCCTGCGACAGACTGGCGACCTGTCCAGGGTGTACCCCGCCTCTCGCCCTAAGACAGCTGGGATAGGCTCAAGCGCCCCCCGCGACCCTGAACAGGATAAGCGGATGCGAATGGATGGATGGATAAAACAACATATACGTATCCACCAAGGCTCTCAATGGTGCGATTGCACACAAAAGAAAAATATAAATTTTTTATTCTAACACTCAGTCGTCTACATCCAGAATATTTATCCACCAGTGGAGTACCAGAAGGATGGATTGGGCATATAGCCGTGTGATACAGGGCCAACTGGGCAGTGAGTAACATCAAAACTAGATATGACCAGGAAGAGTATCAATTTGCGATGGTGTTTTCAGTTTTTCCTCATTCAATACTCACTGTGAAGGACATTTAAAGATAAAAGTAAAAAATTTAGTGATAATATAAGCAGAAAATATGCAACATGCCCAGGCCCTCCATATTGTTTGTTGCTTAAAGTTTTTCCTACTAGGATTTGTATCCTCTCATTCAAATGCCTATGTTAGTCAAAGTGCTGTCTGCAGTATAGCTCTTATTGAAGACACAGGACAAAGTGCTTTTGTCCAGCAAAGCTTGAGGAGTCGATGAAGTTGTGTCAGAAACCTGGAATCTATTTTTAAAAATCGGCTGTTAGTGCTCTCAGATAAATCAATCTAATATATATCGGATAAAAAGATGTATCTGTCAGGTAAACCTGATCAAATCTGACAAATTGGAAAAACTAAATAATAACATAATTTACAGTTTGGTTTCAGTAAGTAATCAGTGAGGCAACTGGGCTTGAGCCTATCCGAGCTGATGTTGTTCTTAAATGTCACTCCGATATCTAAATATATCTTATTGTTTAATGAAATGTCAGAATTAAAATGCAAAGTTAAACCTTACTTTAATTTAAGTCTCACAGTAGCTTCAGAAACAGTTGTTGCTGCAAATCTACTGATTCCAGAGAAGAAATGTTATTATTGTTTGTGTTCCTGACCATGACCTTCTCACATGTAACGATTCATATATATATATATATATATATATATATATATATATATATATCTATACAGATAAAACTAAAGAAGTCCTCAGTGTGCGTGTCTCATCAATAATGAACTTGATTAGGTTAAGCCAATAAAAACCACCTGGTTAGTTTTAGAAAGATGATGGTTTGTGGTAAAAGGTTACGCCTTCTTTTAACGCTCTGTTTTCCTGGTTGCCATAGCAGCGATCCCTGCTCAAGAGTCTGCAGACATGAAATAGACATTTCAGCTCCCTACATTTCTCATAAAGTCATTCTGACACCAGTCACACAGACAACAAACACACCTGTCGGGATGATTTTATCCTATGTTGGTGATGAAATTACATTATCTTATAATGTAATGCGTTAGTGTACAAGACTGAGTATTAAATGTTATTACATTTTAACTCACCATGCTCTTCTGTGAGGGCAGCAGGGGTTCAGTAAAGTTGGATAAAAAATGTTTTTGCCTGTATCTTTATCTGTGGCTGACATTTAAAAAGGTAGTGCTTATTAAAATATTCTTCCCGTGTCCATGGTTTATATGTCGGCTGCTAAAATTAAACTAAACGTCTTCACTTGTAAGGTCGTGCAAGGAAGGACTGTGAGAAAAAAAAAAAAAAACACTGTATAGCTGACTCTTAAACTTCTCCCCTAAAAAACTATTGCGTAATTATGACAATGGCTGCCAAGGATCGTGGTTTCTTTTATCCTTTATTACTTTCTCGGGACCAGATGACACAACTCCACAATAACAAAGAAAACAAATAAAAATAAAACACACACAAAAAAACAGTTTACAACCATAGATGGTATAAAAAATATATATATGTAGCTTCCGGATTGATAAAATAAACCTTCATTCCATCTGAACGCCACCAGATGGCTATAGCTGAGGGTGCAAATGAACCTGTTGTCCTGTAAAGCTCTAATGGAAAACAGCTTTCTGTCTTGCATGATGAAAAAACTTTTTGGATCATATTGACTAAAAATTGAATCTCTTTTGTAAATCTTGGTCCTGCCATGTTTCAAAATAGAGGATTATACATAATATGTTAAAACAGGCTGGTGCTTAAATTGCACGTTTCTTCTTCACTTGAGCACTCAAAGTCCTTCATACAACACACACCAATTGCACCTTTTTTTTTTTTTTTTTACCTAAATGCTTTTTGTCTAATGTTCAGATTGGACACTGTGTGACTCAGGATCTTGCCCAAGGATACTTTGGCAGGCTGTATCAAACCACCAACCATCCAGTTAGTAGATGACCTGCTCGTCCTCCTCAGCTACAGCCGCCCCACGTGCCTTTTGAATAAAGAGATGACAATATTTTTAATACCGTCTGTGTTCACAGACACATGCAGTGAGTATTAGTGTAGATGCTGGACTTAAATAACCTTCCACTTTGAGAAAAATAAAGTAACAAGAGGACTGCATCCAGAAAATTGTGATTATTCAAATACATGGCATGACTTTTAGCTTGATGTTTTCACTATTTAACTGTTTTTAAGCTCTAATTAATAGTAAAGTAAGAACATGAAAATAAAATGAAAATTGTAGGTGTTCATGGTTAACCTAAAAAATAATAATACATATTAATAAAAAAACAAACAAACAAATCTAGTCTACCATTCCATTACATATATATTTACCCAGTCGCCTGCATGTTGGAGGGCAGGACCTGTTCCCAGTTAATGCTGGATGACAGGTGGACAAGCTGTCAGTCAGTCACAGGGCTGACACACCAAACTCACTCTAACTCCAGTCTATTAGGTGCCAAATTTAAATAAAGTGACAGTTCCTTAAGTCCTTTTTTTATTGCTTTTCCTGTGTAAATAAACAGGTTAATAGATTTTAAATTCAGCTCCCCAAAAACCTCATTAGTGTGGATGTTTGCGTTCTATAATGACACCCACAACCCACAGTACACAGCACTAACCAAAATAGAAGTGCTGGCACACAAAGGAGGGGCAGAGAGACTGGATGAGCTTGTGTGTGATGTTGAGGAGAAGCAGAGCCATTCCCAGTGCTCCCTACTGTCTCGCAGCCTACTCCCCTGACAATAAACTCCCAAGATTCAACCATGTTTTATCTAAAAGATGTTACCTCTTTGAAAGATCAACAGAATAGACCCCTGATGACATCAATAAAAGCAGTGCAGCTGTAGAACAGACACAACAACAGCAGGGGGAGGAAAGGAAACTAATTTCTCTGCTGATGTCTGTGCTCCCACAGCGCCTCAGGTGGTCAATCTGCGAGCTCGCTGTAGCTGCACGTAGTGAGGGTGTTGTTGGAAAACAATTGGTAAACAGCCACTAATAGATGAGTCTACAACCTCCTTCAACAGAGTCAAAGAAGCCCCCCCCCCACGCAACTAGTGAGAAGCAAGTTTCTTTCCCATTAAGTACAAGGCTATAAAAAAGAAAAATCTGTTGTTTTCTTTATGAGGATTTAGGAATTGAGAGGATTTTATTAACAAAATATCTCCTGCAAATGATATCCCACATGCTCTGTTGCCGACCATGATGCTGAAATGTCTGATGTGTGTCATTAAAATATAGCACAAAGAATACCAATGATTGTGGGCTTCGATATATGAGCCATTTCTGAGTGAAATCTCCATCCCCCTCAGGCTGTGAGCGTCCAGCCTCGGCTCCTCATTTTCAGAGAGGGGAAAAATAACAATGCCGGCTTGCTCCCGCACAAATAAAGTGCATCTGTTTGGCTGCTCATTTCCATGCGGCTGTCTGGGTCGCGGAGAGTCGATGATAGATCTGCTGACTTCCAAATGAGTTTCATGAGAGCAAACTTCATTTTGCAATAAAAATCTTATGTACAGATGCAGAGGATAATAGTACATATAACGGCCCATGTGCTTTCAAAGCAGCTGAACACAGCATTACAAACTCCCTCTATCGCCTCACTTTTAACAATCTTTTGTGTACCATGAGCAAATTTACTAGTGCAGATTAAATTATAATCCTGATTCTGCTTTGTAAATATTAATGCAATCAGGTGTGGCGCAAGCGTAGCTGCTGAAGCTCCTTCAGTAGTTGCTGTTTCCCTTAACGAATCCAGCCCTGCCTTTGAATATCGAAAGAGAGGAGCGACCAATTGCGCTGGAAGAGAGACACCGAGTGTTTCTGTAAACACGCAAAACACCGCAGTGCCGTTGAATTGCCGTCGCCTGCAGAACCATGCTGTCTACTACAGATGGGTTCACTGTCTGTTCAAACTGAAGCGGGCTGGCTACACCACTGCTATAATGGGCCTTATCTGACAGAAGGATTAGTGTTCAGCAGAGCAAAAACACCATTTAGCCATGGTCAGCTGGGAGGGTGCTGGAAACCCCTGTGTGATGCATTGGCTTTGTGATCTCAGCAAATGAAAGGAAACAGGAGAGCTCTGACTTTGCCTCATTACTGCAGCATGCATTTATTAGAATTAAGGAAGAATGAGGTGAATACAAGACACAGTAAAGGCTAAAAAAAAAAATTGACAGGATGGGAACAGTGCAGTTTAGTCAGTGAGGTTAAATACCTTCTCTTGCTTGTCTGGAGATTAAAATTAAACTGTGAGAAATCTCATGAGTGTACTGTGGATTTTGTCAGTCCTTTGACAAATTATAAATGTAAACCTTATAGTGAGTATAAATAGTAAAAAAAAATAGTAAAAAGTAAAAATGCATTGTGGATGAGCCTCTAAGATGAATCAGTGGCTTCTCCTTTGTCCCACTTTAAAGGCACAGGAGCCATTTACCAACACGTTGGAGTAATTTGATGGCATATTTGAAAATGCCACAGTAAGGCATTAAGTGTTTCAATGTCTTCTTTTTTTTAAATCTTATCCACAACCTGCTGTGTGGAGAGGAAAATAAAGCTGAAATGTACCTTCTGCTGCTTATCTTGTTGTAATGTGTAACGGTTTCAAGTCTTTGAATGGCACAACAACTTTTATTAGATAGGTGGGAAAAAATAATGAAGCAAGACAATGAGAGCAAAAGAAAGAGAAAGCAGGGGTGGAGAGGTCAGTAGTTACAGTCGGATAAAGTGATGTAGATTTGTAAAACTGAAATTACAACCTTGATCTCGACTTCAATATTGCGAGGGCACACTCTGCAGCCTGGCCTTCATTTTGTATTTCAATGTTTTCTCTTGATTTAGTTACAGTTAGGCAATAGAAATGAAAACAGATATAATTTATTACACGAACATTTATAAATGGAGCGCTCTGTGAGTTGCTTTACTTCAGTAATAACACAATGATCTCTGGTACATCCCAGGTAACCCACAGCATGGAGACTTAGTTCCTCAGTGTGTGTGTGTGTGTGTGTGTGTGTGTGTGTGTGTGTGTGTGTGTGTGTGTGTGTGTGTGTGTGTGTGTGTGTGTGTGTGTGTGTGTGTGTGTGTGTGTGTCACTGTGCCATGTGGCTTTATAAGGAGAGGATCCAGATTTAGCTCAACTAAATATATAACAATAAACTACATCGTCCGGAAAGCCAATCGGACAAATACAGTGAAATTATGCTCAACTGCACATCAACTTTATTGTTATATATTTAGTTGAGATAAATCTGGATCTTCTCCTTATAAAGCCATGTGGCACAGTGAGTGAGACAGACAGACACATGCACGCACACACACGTTTATCAATTTTCAGATGAAACAAATGGATCAGCAGATAAAAACACCATCATCACAATCACTGTCATAGTGCTCTGAGACCCTTAACTGACAAGGACAATGTAGCCTTGTCAAAGATATCAAGAGTCATTTTATTTGAAACAAGTCAAACTATTTTACGTGTTATCAGAGTAAATCAAAGCGATCAGAAGGACCCATCCGTCGCCTACGTGACAAAACCCATTGACCCGTCTATGTGCATTGATATGATGATGACATCATGATATAAATGTCAAATCTTAGCGCTCAGCTGGACTAGGCTTCCTCTTTACATCATTATGTTTTAACATAACTAAAAACATTAAAGACAGCAAAGAGCAGGACAGGATGAGAGGAGGACGTCAAGCCGCAATCTAGACTTTTGCTACAACGTAAAAGGTACAAATCCACCAGACAAAGTTAAAATCCAGATTGAATTAAAGGGTAGACAGGAAGGCAATCACGGATATAGATCCAGCAATCAGCAACCTTATGAATAACCACAAACAGAGACACGACACAGCAGCTGGGACTTGCAATTACATTATCTTTGTCTTATAGTAGAGGACTAAAACCTTAACAGAGAAAAAAAAAAAACAGTCATGCTTTGAAAAGCACCTGCTGACATTTCCTTTCACCTTTTGCAGTGTTGCTAATGTTGTCACAAAGACAGGACAGGGAGAACAAGCCATTCCTAAAAACAGCAACAGATGCATTTAAAGGCTTTGTGGTCACCATAATCAGAAGGGATATTCAGTAGTTCTCTCGCGAACACTCGCGACAGGCCAAATGATCAAAATCGAAGCAGCAGACACAGAAGCATCCCTCCGAGCGTGACCAGCTACACCATCACCAAGTCGAGGTTAAAGTAGTTCCTCAAGAGTTTGTTCACGTCATCCACAGGCATGCGTGCGTTTTCAAACATCGAAGCATAACAACTTCCCTTGTTACTGGTGTGCAGAAAAATGATCTGCTGTATATTTCTGGGTAGGTTCTCAGTCATCCTGGTCATGGTACTCTAAGGGACTTCAAAAGAAAGCGACTGGACTGTACTGGTGTCAGTTTGCAGCTCCCAGTCACCAACTACAAATGGAAATTACCAGTCGCATCTTTACCATTAATGTGACCACAGCACTAAAATTTTAGCCACCATCAGCTCTTGCAGTAGCTGAAAACAGCCTATTATAAGATCCTGTCAGACTAGTAAATGTTCATGTCTCTTATTTGCCACAAGATCACAACACATTGCTTTGGTGAAAGCAGTCTGCTGTAGCCCACAAGTTCACACTCTTCACTGATGACGTACTGATCTACAACTAATAACTGAGTAATGACAGATCATGTTTAACTTTCTTTCCCTGTTATGGTAGCAGTAGTAAACCAACTCTAGCCTTTCTTCCTCTGATCAGCTTGTAACATTCTTTACTATTTATGAATTTTATGTCTGTACTATCAATTAATCCGCTCCTCTGTTTTTCTATAGTGCATGTTTTTTTAAATTATTATGTAACTAGCAGTACAATCATCAAAATCCAACTCCTTCCTTTAATATTTATTGCAAATGCATTTAAATTGCTATATCATGCAACTAATCTGAAAAAGGAGAATTAATTTTTGCAACTTATAATCTATTTAACAGACAAGAGTATGAGTTCCTGTTGCCCTAAAGAATAAAAAAAGGTCCAACTACAACCAGAATTCATGCAACATGTTGACTCCCTTTGCTGCCACTCTAGTTACCATATATCTTCCATTAGAAGCCTGTCTCTTTTAAACGCTGGTTTCTAATAAGCGCCTGTTTGAAAACATGTCACGACAAATAGACGCCGGTCTCCAATAGTAGCCGGGCAACCTTCGACCCGGAAGTCCCTCCGCACTGTCTTCTTCTTTTTAAATTTTATTGGCGGTTGTCAAACAACTGAATGGTGCATTACCGCCACCAACTGGTATGGAGTGTGACTGGAACGTCGCTCAAAAAACCCCCCAAAAAACGCGCTGTCGTCAGTCCTCCCGCGTCAGCCAACTGTTTCCAATCAGCCGTCATCTACAGCCAGCAGCATTTAAGCTGGATGCAGCGACCGTCGAAGTGGGATTATTACACTGAACTGGGACTGTCGGCTAGCGAACCTGCTAACTGTGATTTTCTGGTCTTTTACGTCCTCTCCTGGAGAGAGGAGTTTCGGGGAGCACCACTTGTGCACTGGGGTACCACAGACAAGGAGACACTCGGGAGCAAAGGAGGAGCACAATTGGGAACTGCATTATTTGTGAACTGTTGGAATACGTTTTGGAGCACTGTAAGTAAACGCACTGTCTTTTAACCTCAGTCTAAAAACCACGCCTGGGTCCTCTTTCCCTCTCATTTCCGCGACAATTCCGTCTGAGAAGGGAATAAGAACTGGTCTCCAACAACCGCCGGTCTCTTTTAAACGCTGGGCTGGCCGGATAATTTTTTTAATAAGTGCCTAGGCTACTAAAGGAAGATATACGGTAAATATGTATAAAATATTAATTTATATCCTCTGCTTGAGGTTCAGCAGTGATTATTCTGGTAAAACTATCACAATGTCACAAGAGCGGCACAACTGATAGCCTTTTCACAGCATATCGGTTTGTCAATTCAGTGCGTGGTGCATTACCATTTTCAATTCAGCTAAAGTAAACTTGATAATCAAAGCAATTAAAAACACAATCAGTTGTGTTTTCAAATGTTATGTGGAAACTTGGCCTAGCTGCTTTTTGGGATTCTGGACCTGCTCTCCTGATGACCCCTCAAGGTGAACTCTTGTATGGCTCGTCATCCCATGAATACTAAATATGGCTGAATTAAACATTTTCTCTCTTCTCACTACTATTTAATCAATTGTCTTACTGAGCTGTCTGTCTGGAGTAATCCCTGAGGCCCACCATCAAGCTGACTGGCATCATAAAGACTGGTTTGCTACTCTGGAAGTATTTAAGCTTTAGATATCTCATTGGTTCTTCCGCTCATTTTGTATGGGCTATTTAGCACCTACCACCTTGTAAATCCAAACAAGCTATGTTACATCCTTAAAATGTATTAGGCTGCCCCCCGACCAAGTCTCAGGTATGATTTATCTTTGCAGAATGCTTTGATACAGATCCAGATTGGTAGCAGATGTATTTTTCCATGATTACTCCCTTCCATTAAAGCACCGTCTAGTGGAAATATGACAAACACAGTCATGTGAAAAAGATAGTATACCATCTTTCTATTCTAAAAACCTGGTTTTTATTAAGGTCTAAAATTATTCAAACACAACCTCGCATGAACAAAAAATACATGATATATTACATTGTATCATGACTAATTTAACTAAAACTGTAATAAAATGCAGAAGCAATACTAGCAGTAACTGTAGTTTTCTGCATGATTTTAATAGTCTCTTACAAATTAGGCATCCCTATATTTGAAGAAATGTTTATTCAAATGATTTATATAATTTATGATTGAATTTAGCACTGCAATAGTTCATTAAGTTTGTTCATGCGACTCTCTCACAAGGTCATTTCATTCGGGTTGCGGTGTGTTACATAACCCAATTCCAGCCAAAGCCTCACATTTTACTCTGGAATACTTTCATATATAGAGGAATTCATGATCGACTCAGTGATTGCAAGGTGACCAGGTCCTCAGCCGTGTACTATTGTGGTTGATAGTTTGTATGAGATGTTAATGCCAGTATTCTGTGTTTTGTTCTTTTCAAATGTGGAGCTGTGCATTATGGCCAAACATCTCCACTATGGTCACAGTTCACACGAGCTTGTTCTACAAGTCTTGTTCCGAGATTACTTTGCAAACCTAAGCCATGTTCACATTTTTTTTTTTTTTTATATGGATAAGGCTTTCTTCTGCCAACTGTTCCAAATGAGCCATACTTGTACAGCCTTTTTCTAACCTTACTATTGTGGACTTTAACATGCTAACTGAGGCCTGTACGGTCTGAGATGTAGCTTATTGGGGATTTATTGGGCATTGCAGTTTTTCCTTTTCACTGCGTTGTTTCAACTTGGGATGAACATCCAGTGTTGGAAAGACTGGCAGCAGTCTTGAATGTTTTCTAGTTAAGATTAATTTTTATTACTGTAGAATGATGGACCTTAAATAGTTTTGATATGGTCTTATAACCCATCCCAGCAAACTGCCAAAACTTCTGCTATTGTAGAGGTGGTCACACTTGCTGATGATCAGTTAGTCAAGTGCTTAACCTATTCATTCTCATGGAAGCAGTAACGCTATGCTTAGTTGTTTTTACAGCAATTCTGCATTTTTGTTACATTTTTGTTAAATAGCTAATTACACTGTATCATATGTCATGTGTTGATGGTCATCTGAGGTTGTTTTCGCCGAATTTATAACCTGGTAAAGACCAGCTGACCACATGATTTATTTATTTATTTAACATCCCATTATATAAGAGTTTAAAAATTGTGTATTTTCTTTTTAATCCAACTGTATTCTTTGTAGGAATCTTTCCAAAGTTTTATTGACAGATGTTGTGATGGCATGTAAAATCGATTGCTGGGTCATTAGTTGGAAAAACTATGTATACTGTACAGCTGCACAGCTTCTAAATAGATACAGTACTTCAGTTAAAATAGTCTCCACTTAAAACCGCTATCTGTACAATTAAAGCTTTTCTGAATTAAGCACCCAATTTCACACTCTCTGAAGATCATTCACAACTTAACGTGCTCCGCGTTCTGCCATCATTACAACATGCTTAATTAAAATCCCGACTTAAAAATAGAAAACTAAGTGTAAAATAATAATAAATCATCCAATCTGATGTCCTGTGGTATTACTACTCAAACTGAAAAAAGAACAACCAGGGAAGGTAGAGGAGGACCTTGATGACATCGAGGCCGATGCCAACATCTCATATCCACCTACATCCAGACAGCTGGCAGTCTGCAGGTACCACAGTTTGTAAGTACCACAGTATGTTATACTGTAGTGTACATTAATATTATGTGTTTACTAAAAAAGAGTTGAAATTTGCACAAGAAATTTAGAATATGAAATATGCAGGTGAACATTTATAATAGCCAATGTGTTTTATAATTAAGTAGTTGAAAAATATGAACTTTTTATTTTTTATTTTTAAAACAAAACTTCTCTTCGTGAAATTAAAGACTATGCACTGCTTTTGGATTTTCCTGCCCAAACAAATTGCTGTAAGATTCACAGTTATTTTCTTGTCATGGCAGTGATGTGAACAAATACAAGTATGTCTGTAATGACAGAGGTGCAGCCGTTGTTTGAGCAACACAAGGTTATGTGAATGGTTCTGGATAGTTTATGCATAGTTTTCAGAAAAGTTATGCACTGTTGCTTTTGATAAAATATTTACTTAATTGATTTATATTAAGCCTTCAGCGGCATATCGAATATTTATTTTTGATTTATTTAGCAGTAGCCCCTTTTCAAGAGACAATAAACTTACAGCACATCATCTTTACAAGACAAATATTCTTCCTTATCCAAATATTACCTGGCTAATAACTCATTTAGCCAATAGCGCAGCTCTTCTGTATTCAACATATTACTTATATGAACATGCATCATTTCCTGTGTCTTCATTAAATGTGCATATTTGCTGGAAAGGGCAGACGTCCTTAATAAATGGAAATTAAAATCGTGAAATAATCATCAAAAGGATATCTTGGAATAATTTACAAGGTTAAACGCTTCCCTCAAGGTCACAGAATTTTTTTTTTTTTAAGAAAAAAAAGAATATCTGTTTTAATCTAATGCAAGAATTTCCTCTAGCTGTCATTTTATTAGTGGAACATCAGTCTCACGCTCCTAATATTCCAACTTTAATTAAGTCTCTGGTGAGTTTCTTGGAAGAATCTCAAGTGTTCAAATCCAAACAGATGGCAAGCTATTTATTGCATACCTTATGCCACAGGTACAGTACTACACCCCACTACCAAACACTCAACAACTCTCCTCTTTCAACCCTCTCCTACCCCCACCCCCACCCCCAAAAGACTTACAAGAACAAGGCTGGCTTGTGTATTCTCCGGTGCCTGCATGATTTAAATTTCACCTAAACAATTCAGAAAAGTTTGTTGTAATTAAACCAAACACATGCACGCACGCACACACGTGCAATATAGAATTAATCAACTGGCAGGCAGACAATCCCAGGGAAGGCTATTTAAAGATGCACCACAGAGAATGTGAGTCAGTGTGGATGAATGAGTTTAAAATACAGTGGGTAGCCCTGTTTCAGTCATCAATCCATGGACCTGCATGTGGCCTGATTCGAACAGCAGAGCTACTGCCTCACAAAGTGGAAGCCCTCATGCAGCAAACAAGGGAATTGTGTCTGACTGTACACATTCATCTAGACTAATGGCATGGTGATGCATCTGGGGGGATACACAAGCTCATGTTCTTTGTTCCAGATCATTTGACTCCTTCTAACTTCCACTCGGCCCTGTCACAACTCGAAGTGTGAGTGATCTGTTTAATCTCATCAAATATGATTAGGCAAAACACATCTCAAGATAATATCCCACAGCCCTCTGATGCAGTACAGATACTCATGAGGTGTAAACGTCAAGTGAAATGGGACTACGGAAAGCCTCAGCTGGCTCAACCTGTACTCCCTTTATATTTGCAGAAATAACACAAACCTGTTTATAGACATAAGAATGTGAGAAAACATTAAAATAATCTAGCTGTGGGTATTTTGACAAATCCATGATGTTCTGGGAGATTAACTACAGTTTGTATCGTTGTGAGAATTTTCTGCAATGGGCCATTTTCCAAGGTAGAAGCAGTATTGTAAACATGCTATTATCATTCTTCCCGATTCCCCGTTAGAGTGAGCTGTCAATCAAAGACAAAAACCATTTGCACAAACAATGCAATCCCAGGCTTCTACGGCCAGTGATAACAGAGTCTCTATTCAAAGGACTGAAAATAAAAAGAAGGATATTGAAAAATACCCTGCTTTTCATCTTCAACGAGCTACTTTTTACGCCAAACCTTTTGCTACAGGGCAACAATTATAAACTCATTCTTCCACACCGTTTGTCCTACAAAGCAATACGAGAGATGTCGCAACATATGTTTAAGTATCTGTAAGTACAGCACTGACCAAATGTTTGCATGAATCGGTAGGCTACATTGTAGAATCACTAATACCTTTTAAATCTGTAATTAAAAACGTGATCCAGAGGGCAAACACTTCTCCATCACCTCCGTTAAGCATACTGCACCACACCCCATCTTTGAAATCCTTTTATCCTTTTGCTTCCTATACGCAAATCGCCCCGTGAATTACACAAGGCAATTTACATGCTTGGATAGTGAAAACAAGTGAAATAACTGTTATTTTTGCATAAAATGCTGTACTGTTAATCCAAGAGAAGGACCATTATTTGTGCTATGGTTGGAAGGCTTTTTATGCCCCTTGTTTTGATGGTTCTGCCAGTTGTCACTAATCTACAGCGGAACTGTGCAATGAAAAGAAAAAAACTGTGTTGAAAGCAGTGGGGCTCATGTTTTTGTAAAAACTTTACTTTTCTTCCAGAGCCTTGATAATAAAACTAGAAAAAAAAAAGAAGCTTAGTGCTCACGAATAACACACAAATGCAGAAATGAAACTTGTAATGACTATTAATTAAAGAAATAATGTTTGACATTTAAAATCAGTAGGTAGGACCAACGCGTTTAAGTGTTGTGTTTTTAAGATATCCGTTTATCCCTGAAGAATTTTGTCAGACACTTCTGTTGTGCTATGATAAGCGCTTATTGTGAGCTGATATGGACCCTGCCTACAGGGTACAGTGGGGATCGGTTTCTTCAGTTTAGTAAGACTTACAAGGCCTCCTCAGAGGTCATGCTGTGATTGTTACATTGCCCAGGGTATGGGTCTCGCATTTCAAGGGTAAAGAGAAAATCCATTTCCCAACTCACAATTTACTATTGCACATAAATGTTTGCCTTCTTGATATCCAGTTACTAAATGATGATGGATTTTTAGCATTATTTTCTGCCAGGCATTATTCAAGACAGTCTATTTCAATTTACATAGCTTAATGAAGCACTGAGCTTTTAATAATGTGAAGGGGTGCAATAGTGGGAGCTGATGTTTATTTGAACTGGCTGGGCTTTTGGTGGTAATGATTATGAAGTGAGCATTGGGAACCGTCTGTGTGAGAGGAGAGAGGGAGCCGGGCGTTGTGTGAAGCAGGCAGATGGTTGGTCGGACAGTGTGTTGGTAATAGCAACATTAGTCTGCTGGGAAGCAACATTATGCTCAAGGTCAATGGGAGCTAAAGAATAGAGGATCATAATGACTTGGGTCCTGTGTCCTGGAACGAGATCTCCCTTTAAGGATGCTGAGACATTTAATATGAGCTCAGTAATCTGTTCAAGGCTATCGTATCGTCCTCACATTTCAAAAGTACATCTGTGCCACTGAAGCAGCGATAATAGACCATTAAAGGTGTCTTCTTGTATTTTTCAAAATTGCTATGGCACACTGTCTGTATTATATTACTAAATGTAGGCTATTATAATGAAAATTTGCTTTAGTGTAAAATTAGTCGGGTGCTGAATTTGTAATTCTCATCTGCAGATATACATTTAGCCATATTTATATAAGTAATATGGATATGTGTAATAATATATGTTGCTTATATTCAGGATATTTCAAAAGCATATCATTTGGTTTCATGCATATCATAGTTTTTTCAAATATTTATCCCACAGAAATAATTGTTTTCAGTAACTAAGTGAACATGAATGGTGGTAACGCAAATATCAATACGTGTGCGATTTTTCTTCTATGTTTCTATAGTCTTCTATATTGAAACACAGCATCTGTGGCACATGCTTTAACTCACAATTGTTTCAACTATAACAGCTTCTTAAAACTAGGAAAAAAGAGAATATCTATTTCATCTTTCTCTGGATACTGGCTTAATAAAGCTTCATCTCAAGTATTAGAATTTTTCTTCACTTTTAAAGCAATCAACTGCATTTCAGCATCCTTGACCAAACTCAACCTACTTCCTGTCTAATTTGTTAAAACAAGGGCAACAGCAGCCTGCTGTGTGGGTGTCTGCGAGTAGCTTCCTGAAGCCACTTCAAGCATAACAAACTCAGGTCCACTGAGACACAAAGGAATTTGGGAAGACTTGAGTCTTCCTTTTGTCGCCCTGTATTATTGCACAAATCATGAGTGGAAGCTAAATGCCTCAGGCAATCTTCCCGAGGAGCTTCATGGATTTTTAATCTTTCTACAAGTTAGACACTTTGCATATATTATTAATACTAAAGGCAAGCAATACTTAACAGCTGTATAGAATAACAATTACAGACCAACTTAAGTCATAGCACTGCCTACCACGTATGCATCTCTCTCTTAACAGCAGCTTTGTGGACTGATACAGTGACTGCAGGTAATAGTGCTCCAATTCATCAAGGCAAAACGCTTCAAAGTGCAAATTTAGTAAACAACAAAACAACAGCTTTCAAGTTGTTCATTTTTTTAATCCGCACTTCATCTCTCTTTTTTCGCATCGTTTTTTTTTTTTTTTCATTTTACAGTGGCATAGTTGAAAAATGAATATTCAATACTGTGAAAAAAAGCAAACCTCACACATCCCCCATAAAAAGCAAATTAATTACAGCAATTTAAATCTTTGTACAAAATGAGTTATTTATAGCATCATACTGAACTAACAAAATAACATGTATGAGCATTGGCAATGTGGTTCAATGTCTTTGATACAGTGATTATATACAGTGAGGGGATGTTTGATTCACCAATGCCTAAACATGTCATTAGTACTGTTTGCAGCAAACTCAAAGGCCATAACGGTGATCCTTGTACTGTTCTTTTATGAGAACTTACAGAAATAAAAATGGAAAAGTTAATGTCAGACAACTACTTCATAATAACAGCAATAATATCAATCAATATAGTATCATATAAGAAAGTCAATCAGTCATAATAATAAATACATATATTTTTACCCAGATTTTTTATTTTTTTTTAACATTTTAAGCATTTCATTAGAATCCCTGTTTGAAGAAATCTTCAAAAATGTGAAAACGCTGTCCTCGAAGTGACTGGAACTGATATGACCTGAAATTAAACACTATAACCAGAGTTTTTCTTCCTTTTACTAAAATTTAATACTTACATATTATTTACATACCTTCCGGCAAAACAAAATTGGAAAGAAATGAAAAATAATGAAAGATCTGTGAAGTACCTTAAATGCTGTATATGCTAATATACAAAGTGTAATGTGTCAGGGATCCCAAGATTCAACAATATTGGTCACTAATATTCACGTTAGCAAAGTATTTTACAGCAATATCCACACATTTAGCATAGTTGTTCAATAAAGTTCAACATAAATAATGAACCGACACAAGGTTCCACTCATTCCGTTTGGATATTACAACAAATAGCCAACAAAAAGGAAAAGTTCTTCATCCGTGACAATAACTGCGATTGAACTGAAGTCTTCATCACATGCCTGACACCATCTCTCCATCTAGACTCATATTGAATCCTGAGACAAAAAGCAGTTGATGTTTTTTCCCCTCTGTAATAGTCCTCAGACTTTGTGCTTTAATTTTCTAACTTGTTCTTTGTTGGTTATAAATCAACAGTGTAAGCAAAAACGAAAAATAAATCAGTGCAGAAATATACAGACAATGCTAAGAGGGCGATTATTTCATCTAGAGACAATCACTCAGATTGTGCTTCTGCTTCGTGTTTGTTAAACTATCTGATCTGTTTTAAGATGCTTTAAACATGTGCGGCATGTCTGTGGAGGGTTAGCTCCAGGAAACATCCAAGCCAATCATGTAATCCTTAAGAAACTGATGTATCTAACATATTTTTCTCCTACAGAAAACCTTTTGAAATGGTGCGAGAGTTGAGTTGGAGCACAACATTATCGTTGTTGCTTCTGAATTTTAAAAATCGGCAAACGGTTGTATAACAGGTAACGTAAGAAAGAGTCGGAGAAAAATGAGAGAAATGCAGAAAACTGTACAGCATTTAGGCACAGAAAAACTGAAAAGGACATAATCCAATTGTACATGGATTATATTTCAAAAGACAAAGGCTATTTTGTTAGTGAATGCTTTGAAAACAAGCATATCTAAGCTTGATTGCTTTCTAAAAAAGACAGAACAATAAATTAAAAAAAAGACAATGTAGTGAGGCTGAGATAGCTTAAAATTGCACGTCTGCTGTCAAAGGTTGTCATGAAATGAAAGAAGTGAGGAAAAAGAAGTCTAAATAAAGTACTCTTTCTTTTCTTCTGCATGCACATGGTTTCCCTCAGCATTGATGATAGCCGTGTCAGCGTCAGGGGCGTCCTCTGCTCCTTTGGCCTCGTGTGTTAGATATGTCCCTGCAGACATAAAAAGCAAGTTATCCACCTGCTGGAGAGTGCAAGACATCTTCATTTACTGCAAACAAGCAAAGTGATATTCAGAGCAGTTCAGGAGACCTCTTTTACCTTTATGTCTGGCCAGATATCGTCCAAGGACTATTATCAAACACAAGGTGATGAAGACCACGACTGCAACAACTCCGCCGATTAAAGCGTGGTCAGGTCCGTGCTGTCCTAAAGCATTAGGATCTGAAACACAACAGATACAGAGAGGAGATGAGAAAAAGTGGAGGAATGAGCTTCTACTGTCAATGCAGCTGTAGGTGCTTATTAAACAGCATTAAAGGTATTTTGCTTCAAGTAACCTGAAAAAATCCAGATGTTGCTTTTACACTTGTGAACAAAGCACAAGAGTACCAGATGAGCATCTGCCAGATTTAGAACAACCTGAAATGACTGCTTTGAAGTACCTGAACAGTTGTTTAAAAAAAAAGAAAAAGAAAAGAAGTAATCATAGGAAATGCCACAAATGTCTATACAATTCAAAAGCTTGGCATTGTCCTCCTTTTTTCTGTCATCCATGTTTCTGTTTTCCTAGCACTACTTTCATAATGCTCAGGACCTGGTTGTTAAAATAAGCGTTATTTAACACTGGGCATCCTCTGGGCAGAAAGCAGACAGAGGGTTTCCCAGGCAGGAGCATGCCTTTGTGCCGCTCCTGTGATAAACTGTGAGTGGCTGTGTCTTTACTGTGCACCTTGTGTGCTCTCATTATCTCAAGCTGATGAATGGCTATGCCTTGTGCTCAGTTTTCCAAAGTGACCCTGGGAAATGATGGCGGCGATGTTTCTACAAACCTTGTTATACTACGCTGTTAACGAATGCGACCCTCATTTTTAAAATCCCAGCGTGCGGGACGTTCAAAAAAAAAAAGAGGGATGAAGCTGTGCAACATGCAGTTTATTAAACTCCATGCAGAATAGACCACCACGATTGTTTCATCAACTCACAAGCAGGCATTTCAAACGCTGATTTTTTATTTTTTTTGGGGGGGGGGGGTCTGAATTAACTTAATTTGGTTGCATGTTAATGGACAGAATGAGCTGTACAGCACTGTCAGCAAGGAGCATAAGGAATCTTTTATATCACACTTGGTTGGTGCATTTATAACACATTCTGGTACTAATCGTGTAAATACAGTGGTTACTGCTCTATTAACGCTGGAACAAACTAAAATAAAGCAGCAGAAAAAGGTCAGATAGGATTTAAGTTGCTACATTCAATAACAAAAGGCCATTTCAAGAGCAGACAGGGACAAGAAGGATTCTGTTTGTCATATTTTGCCTGATCTGATCTGATGTTCAGTTACATTATGAGAAATTAATTGTTTGTCCTTTAACTATGTTGCATTAATTAGACACAATCCCACTCAAAATGTCTTACAAATAAAAACAACTAAATTCCTACTAACAGAAATTGTGCACTTAGATTAAATCTACAAATAATGGTGAACAAACACTTATCAAGAGCTATGTGATCAGATGTTTGAAAGAGAATTTTTTGACTTGGATTTACTGTAATCATAGGATCATATACATGGATACTGGCACAAATGCAATCTTCAGCAGAGGTCCTTTGAGAACCATCCATTTCAGTGCAAAGACAAAGCAAAATAGAAACACATTGTGTGATAACTTATGCAGCCTGTGACATGGCTGGAGAGAAAACGACTGAGCGAGCATCCATGCATGGTGATGATTTGGCTCATGCTGGGTGAGGCCGTGATGTGTCTTGACCCAGAGCCAGATCCAGATCACACACTCTAAATCTGGCTTGAAATGATCGTCTACTGGGATATTTACCTGTTGTAGGCCCTGGAAAGTCTTTGGCTGTTGCCATGGTTGAAGACAGTGACAGCAGTAAGGGAAGACGAGGGGAACAACACCGTGATAAAAAAGGTGACCACAAAATTCAAAGGAAAACACAAAGAGATTTCCATGGTTTTGGTTTACCTTGACAGTGTGCAGGTATGCACAGCTTGCTGTCACATGAGCCAAATACATGCCTAACTGGACTTGCTATAAATGTTGATTCAGAGAGCAGCACAAGAAAGTTGTATATGTATAGAGTCAGTGCGTAGTTTCTTAACGGGTCGAATATTATCTCACTAACCTCCAGAAGTATGTACACATTCAGATAGTTTTAACTGGTACCTGTTTAACATATTGCTGTATTTTCATGCTTATTTATTACAAATAAAGTTCTACTACCCAGTACTTTTTATTGCAGGCATATGCAGAATATTTTAGAGACAAATATGTTAAAACCTGTGCCAAAAACCAAAACCATCTGAATGCATAGAACACTAGAGATACATGGAAAAACTGTGTGCCGTTCTTTTAGTACTGGGAAATCTTGAATCTGCTTTAAACGTTCAGACATCACCTAGATGATTTAAATCATATATTTGTGCGTGTTTGTGCCTGTGTGATTAATATTGTGGTTAGTATATGAGGCTCTTTATCCCTCTTTTTTTTTTTTTTAGCACATGCTGTCACTACACATTCTTGCCAGTTTTAAGCTGTTCCACTGACCAAAACTTGCATTTGCAAAGGTCCTGCCAGCTGATAAATATGGAGCAAATATTTTACACGGAAGAGAATGTTAGTCAAAGATAAAAAGAAAGATGTGTTTTTGCAGGAGCATAATATAACCTTTGTTTGTTTTACAAGAAAATTTAACTGGGCACCTTTAAAGCGAGTTATTACCAAAACAAAGCACACCCTAAGTCTAAGTAACGTTTGCATTTTCTCATCCACCAAACGTATTCTTTCTATTAATGCAGCCATGTTTTACCTGCAAAGTGCACTTGTGCTTCAGTATGTCAAAGTCATAATACACAAACACTGTAATTCCATTAGGAGACATAGAATGAAATAGTCACACGAAGCATGTGATTTTGCTAAACATTGGTATTAATTATCATTAAGCTAATTGCATGTGTTCATATTCAGCCCAAGAACATAAGTATGAACGCTGCCATGTTTCCTATTTAGATTTTTATGTATGCAGTGGTTTGTCAGCAGGAACGCAACAATGTGGTTTCTTATTTCTACAATATCTGCATAATAACAGCTATCGATAACAGAATTAATCACATGCAGTAATAAAAATCCTCCAGAGGTAACAGCGTTGTTACAAAAAAACCCAAAGAAACAGAAAGTGAAAAGGATAGCGGACTGAATTCATCAAACGAAACAATGTTACTTTCCAGCTCAAAGCTTGGTTTTGAGCTCATCAATCATCAGCCGTGTGTTCAGTGTCACGTTTCTGAGAGCGCGGAGCACGGGGAGGCGGGGCCACAGAGGGGGTGCAAGTGAACGCAGCTGTGACTGCCTATGCTTAATGTGGCAATGTAGGTATTAGAAGACTGCAAGGATTGAGGCTAGAGAGGGAGGCACGAAGGCGATGACGTCTGCTAAGCAAAAATAGGAACAACTGCAAGCGAAAACAAACCACTCTGAGGAGAACAGGCTCGGAGTGAGAAGCTGACAGGACAGTCACACAGCCCCAGTGATTTACTGTGCGTGGCTGGTGCAGGTTAATTCATGAATTTCACCTTACTAAATAAAAGCAAAAAAATAAAAAAAAGTAGAAGAAAACGATGAGCTGACATTAAAATAAAAGGGCTCCGCAATGAATCAAGCTTTGAATCAGTAAATTCCTTCAGCAGTATCTTCCCCTAAAGGATGAGTCATGCATGCATGAAGAAATGGAAGGACTTTTACATCTGTTAAATTTTCAAGCAACTGATGATTGGCTGGTAAATAGAGCACACAGAGGAAATGTGAAACTTACAATGTGTCATGCTTGTTGAGGTGAAAATGTACAATCAATCACAATGAAATGTGAGAGAAATAGGCATGAGCGAGGCTGCAGATTCACAGATGTATGCAGACTGTATTTAATTAAACTAGTATCTGTTACTACCTCTCTAACATCTAATACAGTGTTTTTTTTCCTCCTTTATTTAATGCAGTATATTAAAGGATATACTTGCAGTCTGTGATATATTGCTTCAGACCGATGACATTTATGGCTTCTCATCTCTCTTGTCATTAGCAAATTAGGTTTAGAGGCTGAGATGATCCAAAGAGACCTGGTAAGTATCCAGCCAGACACATTGTAGCCCTGAAAAATGACTGTCATCATCGGTGGAAATGAGCCCGTCTCACGCATCTTTTTACCTGCTCGACTCAATTTCTCAATCCTCCCTACCAGAACCTTTGTATTTAGTAAAAGATGGATGCTGTGGGTTATCACTTCTGTTATTTCCTAAGCCAGTATTACAAAAGCTAGAAGACCTCTTGGTATGTATAATTCTAAACACCTGGGTTAATTCAGCAAATTTCTCTTTTTTTTTGGTTTGAAATAATAAAAAAAAAAGAACATAAAACATCTAATGTGAAGAAGAAAACCTTAGATCAACACATGGTGTCTCGATATGACAGGATGATACAGTGATCTACACTAGGCTGGCATCGCTGCCTACCCCTGTTCAATGAACATGCTGAAAGGGGAGAACAAGATAACAAAAGCTGAAAAGACCAATGTGTCATCCCTTTCTTTTCATATTTCCCAATGAAGAGCTTTCTTTTCCCCCAAAGCCTTTGCTTTTAAAAATCACACAGAAAAGCTGCCGTACAGCCACTAACTGCTCGGGAGTTGAATAAGTCTGTGTTGCGATAAGTCGTTCACAAACAAACTACTGTCTCCAGTGGCACTGTTTAGCTGGCAAAAGTGGAAACAAATAAATCCATGTTGAATTTTAATATTCTGCTCTTGTTTCTGCATTTTTTTTATTTTTTAGCTGTATTTGATAAATGTTATGAACATGCGCTGCAGAGGCCTTAATGAACCATTTTCTGGACCATGTCGTCTTTATTCTCTCAACCCCTTCACTGTCTCGGGATTAGCTTATCTCTCCTCCAGGCTGTACTTGGAAGCTAAATTCTGCATCCCTAACACTTTTTTCTGTTTTCTCACAGGAAGAGTCCAGAAGCTAAACCCACGCCATGATAAGTAGCGAGGTAAACTGTGTTATCCTGCATAGTGCCAAGGCGAAATTTGAAAGTGGATTCTTGAATACACGGGGTGGAAAACTGTATGACTACAGATCTCTGTGCTGTATGATAAGTCTTATTCTTATAAAGAAAATATATATTTGAACTGCAAATTGATGATATTTAAACAGACTTAACCTATCATCCTTATTATGCCGCCTTTGTGTCAAATAATACTGTTCAGCTGTTGGAAGTCGCCATCTACTCTCTTTTGCACCGTCTTTTACTGCTAATTGGCAGAAATATAAAACTACTGTATAGCAAGGTTTAATTTTGTTATATAATAATACATATTTTATCTCATTTACTACAAAACACATGCCTCCCTTTAGAGCTGTCTCACAAACTAAAAAGCCAACATGCTGATGAGGTAGTGCAGGTTGTCATTTGAAGACGGCGCGTCGTCTTCGAATGCCAACTGATGATCCAGATGGAAGCAGAATGTAAAGTGGTGCGTTGGACTTATACATCATTGTGTTTTACATAATTCAATTTCCTTCTCTGTTGTGAGCCCACCATCGGTTTCTATAATGAAATATACGGAAAGCTAAGCTGAGTAACTTTGGTAAGTAATTTCTTTCATGATTGTAAACTTAATGGCCATGTTAGAACAAACTGAAATCATTGAACCCAATGGCTGCGTTGAATGCTAAAATATTTTGTTATAAAATATGTAACAAAATCTAAAACTGTATATTTGCCAGCCACAATATTGACAACATGTGTTACAGTAGTAATAGTAGTTAAAACGCGTGGTTAACGTGTCTGAAATATTAAAACCAATTTAATCTAGAAGTCATTCAAATGAATGGCAAACATTATTCAGGGAAACTGGATTTTTATTTATTTATTTATTTTTGATGAAAAAGATCTGAAACATGTTTACTCATTTATGCTTATCCTAATATCCATTCATTAACTGTATCTGCTTATCGTTCAAAGAGATGTGTGGGTGTGGAGACCTTGACAGCTGAAATTCATAAATTATTAATCAATGACTGTTAAATGATTGAAGTGAAGTTACCTTCCCATAAACTCCTTACCTAAAGTGTGTCTCCACCAGTTTTAACAACTGATTATCTGACATTGCAAAGATGATGAATTTTACTGATCTTCCTCTATTGAAAAATTATTCATATTTAAAGCCGGTTGCATTCAGTCCTTACTACGCTTTTTTATGTAGAGATTTCTTTCAACAGTAGCAGGTACCAGTTGACTGTACAAACCCAGTCCAAGCTTTGTAAGCGACAACAAAAAGAAAAGCCCTTACTGAAGTACCCACCATATACAAACAGTATGTATTCAGCACTACTGGACCCCAGATGGTTGCTGGCCTCACACCGGTATGTGCCATTGTCTGTTTTGTTTAGTGTAGTGATGGTAAGTTCCCTTCCCTCCACAATCATACGCTCAATGTCTGGCAGCTCGCCTCCATCTTTAGACCACTCCACTGGCTCAGGTCTGGGAAAGAATTTGAGAAAATGTATTAATCTGCAACTGAATGAACTGCAACAAACAATAAAGAACTGGATTTCACTTCAATTCATTTTCACTTATACAGTTGTAGTTCACAAAATTAGTCATCTCAAGGTGCAAAACAATTTCCATTTAAATGCAATTTGCACTATTTGTGCTGCTATTAAATTGAAGTGATAAATAAATTTCAACTTACATTGGGTTGCCTATGGAAACACACTCCAGTTTGAAGTATTGACCTTCCTGTGGGATAATGAGTGAATGTGTGATCTCCAGATGGGGAGCATCTGCAAAAAGGAAACAAAAAAAGAAACACAAAAGTTGTTCTAACACAGCATGAAAGAGTAGTTAGCTCTGTGCCTTCTGGACAGCTCTTAGCTTTAGCCCATATCACTATTCTGCTTAGGTACTAATCCCTTACCTGCAAACTAATCCCATACTAATCCAGAACAAATGCAAGACTAAACCTGGACACATAAATGTAATCTCAATCCATGAATTTCTTTTCAGTGCTAATCAAAACAATGCTTAACCCAGTTTTACAGCATATGATCCCACTCACAGTGGACCTCCAGGACCTCGGTTGTCATGTAGGGTTTGGACAAAGACACATGCTCCACACTGCAGGTGTAGGCAACGCCGTCATCCCGCTTGTCCACCTGGAACTGAAGGCTACTCCTTACTGTGAGTGACTTTCCTGTAGCGTTCACCTCCTTAGTGCCTGTGGGGAATCAGAATATGAACCAGGGTGAAATGTACTTGTGAATTATTTATATTTTTGGGGAGCAGTTCTTGCTCTAAAGCTAGAACTGCTCCCTTTTACAGGAAAATTATTTAGGAGAAAGAAGCAGAGCAAAACAAAAATCATCTTGTAAATCTGAAAAACTGAGGAAAAAAAAGAAAGAAATTTATTTCAAGATGTTGCTCTTCTGACATAGACAGCTGCAGCGTTGTTGTTGTTGTTGTTTTTCTCTGCATCTCCTTTGAGGGAAAGAATCCTTAGCCTTTGAAAGTCAAGTCAAAGTAGAGTGAATAGTGAAGGGAGAGCAATATGAGAGTTGACTCGGTTGGTTGGGTGTGTTTGCTCCTCTAGGACCGTTTCTCAGACATCCCAGCCAACACAAACAGGCATACTCTCCCCTTCAGTAGTATGTGATAGATTTCCATAGTTTTAGTGACACTTCTTCTTTCCTTCCTCCTTTTTTTGTCTTAGTTTCATACCAAAACATTCGCCTTCAACTTATCTCAATTTGTTTCCATTTTTTTCCCCTGCCCTGTGACGTTGTCTTCATTAAGCTATGCCTCTTAACTTGTAATTGAAAGCCTTTCATTGCCATTTGCTGCTACTCTCTTGTCAGCACTTAGCGTGGCACTGACGCTTTTCTCTAGAATCTGCTGTACAAGGCTGCTGGATCTAAACAAGACATTAGATGACAATGGCCTCAGAAGGACTTTTCTTTGGAGATGCTACCCGTCTCACCCCTCCCTCCTTACATCCTCCTCACATTACATACTTCCAACCCTTCTCCCCCTGGACTGCCTGCCATCCACTGCAAACCAGAGTCAATCAATACATATGTGTGTGCTCTCTCCACTCCTTCAGAAACACACACCTACACACTGATATTGGTCTATTAAACACTAAAAGCTCCTTTCAGTGAAACCCAGATTACCCATGGCATCATCATTTTGGGTTAATCTATTCTGTTTGCACCACACTACTCCATTTTTCATGAAATGGTCTGACAAAATCCTAATGTACTGCAGAGTAGCTTACAAATGTTAAAAAGTCAAACTTCAAAACTGAAATTAATAACGCTAAGAATAAGAATGCAAAGCACAGAGCAACAGAGTGCATCATAAGTGTCAAGATTTTGGAGAAAAATAAATAAATGCCAGCATCACATAGGATTCGAGAAAACAGGAAAGTCAGAGGCCTTGTATTTGAGAGTCAGATGCCTTGGATTTTGCCCTGGAGTACAGGAGGGGAAAAGGAAGTGCCTCTGTGGCATTAAACACAAATCTCTCCAGCTTTTTCTCTCATTCGTCAGGTCGCCTGCAGCATCAGGGTTGCAACATAGGAACTGTCAGTCTCTTTTTAGGCGGCTGCTAGCATTGCCAGAGAACACGCAAAGGTAGCTTTCGTAAGATTAGGAATGTGCCCAAGTGTGCTTGCTTTGAACCAGTACCCCAAGAGGCCAGTAAAGCTGCATTCAGGCAACTAGAGGCACTCCTGTAAGCACCACCTCAGTGTCTGTTTTAACAAGAAAGTGTGTCATTGACAGGATTCCTGTTTTTCTTCTATGACCTTACTCGATTTGCTGAGGTATAGCTTGGAAAATGTAAAGGCGGATGCACCTTGAACTTGCACTGATTTTGTCTTTTAGTCTGTTACCACTTTTCTCTATTTAATTGCTACTGAAATAATTTAAAGTACTAACTCAAATTCAACTTTTTGGGGCCTTTGGACCCATCATTTTATTTTGGTGCTTTAATTTCTTCATTCTCATTCATTCTCCAAAATACTTCTTTCTCTTCAGGGTGACAGCTGTAATAGAGAGGCCCGAGATGACCAGGTATTCTTGTCTCTCCAGCAACTCCCACCAGCTCCTTCTGAGGGAGCTAGCGAGTCTCAGGCTAGCTGGGAGTTATAATCCCTCCTGCACGTCTCACATTGTCCCTAGGGCCTCCACCCAAGTGGCTATTCCCGATCCAAGTACTTTCTTGGATCAGAGCCTTGTTGTAGCAGAAGGGCTTGTGTGGGCCAGTGATCCTCAATGGTGTGTTGTTGGGAAATGTTCTTGGTGGCGTCTCCCATGACACACAGGCCTGGAGCCAATATGTAGACTAAGACAAACTTTAGTAAACCTTTAAATAAAGGGAGAATTTAAACTTTGACCCTGCCTGGAACAGTTAAACTGTGACGTTCCTCCAGAGCCAAATGCTTACTACCTGAGTTACCCATATTTTGCTCAAGCTTAGCATAGCAGTAAATAAGCCCCATTGACAGAAATGTGGAGACGCCATGTGCGCCCACAAACCAGCAGTAAAATGTTGTTTTAATCAATTCATTTACATTATTTTCAGTGACACTAATATCCACTGATTGATTGTTTGTAATGCAATTTCACCTTGCAAACTCTGTGTGGAGTTTGCATGTTCTCCCTGTGCCTGTGTTGATTCCATTATCGTGCTCTGGCTTCCTCTTGCAGTACAAAGACTAGAATGTTAGGTCAACTGGTGATTCCAAATTGGCATAGGTGTGTGTTGGTGTCACTGAATGTTCTAGTTTATGTGTAGTCTGCCTCTTGATCCACGACAGCAGAGTCTGTTCTGTACTGGATTATCTTGGTGTAAATAAGTATATCAGTTGGCTGCACTACTGGATCAATGATCAATCAGTGATTATCCCAACCATGAACATTCATCCATCCACCTGTACATCCAGTTGAAAAGTTTGGGTGAAATTAATATGAAAGTTATAAAATTTGTAGTTAAAATGCACAAATAACAAATACTGACCACAAATCGCTCTGTAGCGATTGGTGGTTTTACTTTTAATACTTTTACTAATTACATTCCTTTCCTAGATTAGTTTGTCTCACTGTGTGCAAGACATGCTCTAAAAATATTATTAGGTAGTTTATGTGTCGATGCATTCAGCTATTTAGTGAATAGCATAGAACATATAGACAGAATATAGGCAGTCTGACAACACGAGGAGGAGTGAGACAGTAGCAGGAAATTGGCTGGGAAGTGCACTGCAGCCAGCTGACAGCCAGTGATCCTCCAGCTCAGAGTGTAAATTCTGAGTGACTGGGAATGTGAGGGTGCTATGCTGTATTTTGGTCCTAGCACACAATTAGGGGTTAATTAGCTAAGGAGCACTGTTTTTAAATGAGACTTTAATCTAATATAATATTGTAAGTGATTAAAAATGTAAAAACACCAATAAATATTAAAATTAGGGCAAAAAATGAAGTCTGTTTACAAGTTGTCTCGCTTTAGATGGGTAGGTATACATATTATAACCGTTACACTCTGATGAGTAAAAAAAGCAGTCAGGTCTAATGTTGGCCTTAAGGGAGAGCACTGAAAATAACTCAAAGCACTTATCTCCCAGCTTTTCCACATTTTATTTCAGCTGTCTCAAAACTTATCATACACTCACTTAAAAGTTATCTTACTTTAGGTAGTGAGACAGAGACACTGGCTATATAGGAAACAGCTTTCATTATATGAAGCAACACACAGCCTTGATGGCCACAGGTATTAAAAACATGGTAACCACTTCCTTGTCAGGGCTCTTGTGAGATAATTGTGAGAGGAATTGGGAAAGTAGAGGAAAAGGGACTAAATTAATAAATAAACGAATAAAGATGAAACTGATATGATAGATATACATTTCACTGTATACTACAGGGCTGTCAGGTCTTGTCAGTAAGACGATAACACAATTATACAAGTATATCCCTGATACCACAAGAAGGCTGGAACTTACAATCCCTGCTCTTTTCTAACTGCTGCTGCAGACACTGTTTATATGCTAAGAAATGTATATGCATAAGAAATGAGAAAAACATGCTCAACAAGAAGCGAGCACTAATTTCAAATAGAGGACAGAAATGTATTGTCCAACTGTACTGTAGGATAGTTGGATAATTTAATTGTCTAACATGAAATTTGATATCAATGCCAAACAGAAAATTTCAATTTATCTCGAACCACTGTGGAAAAAGGATAAGTTTATGTATGCAAAGAGAGTAACGGTGGGTGGATTTTTTTCTCAATAGATTGCAATTTGAAGTCTAGCTGTCATTCAGCGACACAAGTAATTTGTATGACTCTATACTCTGTAAACAAATTATTTGACACTAGATGACAGTTGCATTTTGAGGTTTGTAATGCTGTGTGCTTCTAATATAAATTGTCGAAAAACAAATCATCAGAGCATGAAATAAATATGACATGTTTTTGCTATTACACCTTCTGTCGTCTTAGAGCTTTGTAGACTGGTCTCCCAGTGGGGATAGATTTGACTGACAGCAGACACTGGCGGCAATGATCTTCCACAGAAGAACCAATGGCAAAACATGCTGCTCCCACAACATACTCGCTGAAGAAAGCTTTAAAGTCACACCTACAAAAGACTTGGATCCAGAGCACTGATTGACATTCCCTGTCTTTGACACTTTGACATGGAAATGAAGTTTTTAAGTCAAGCCCTCCAGTCTCTGCTATGTTCTTTTTTTTTTCTTTGACTTGGAGATGCAACGCTCCTGATGTGTTTGCCCAAGCGACTTAATAAAATCCACTGTATGCCAGTAAAACTAATAAAAGCACATTTGTATACAACATACCAGTTTGGGGCAGACTGGGGGCACCGGATCTTTTTAAAAATGCACAATTTCTACATATTTAAATGCCATTTTTAATATCACATATAAATATTGGGATTTTTTCATTTTATCTTTACTTTATGCTTGCTTGTGAAAGCCTGCCGAACAATATGATGGTATTTAATTTTTATATTACAGCAAAAGGTATTATCCTGATATTTGCATGCATCACTCTTTGAACTCTGCTCGATTACATTTTTATATTCGGCTTATGTGCACATGTCCATATATCCTACGATTATATGCTTTTAGGCTTTAAGGATTTAAGTGCATTCCAAAACATAAAGCACAAAAATATCATCTCGTCTCTCACTGCATCTTGAGACGGACAGCGAGTCTGGTTGTGATGCCGTGTGCCAGCTCTCCACTAGCCTTTCAGGAATCTACGTGCATGTCATTTCAACAAGAAAACTTCATATCCCAGCCCTTCTCCCATCAATCATCATGCCATGTTGGCCAGACACAGACAGAACCACCAAGAAAAAGCTCTCTGGTGCAAATCTTCAATAAAGAGCAACTGTCACACTGAGCCTCCACAGCAGGCTCCATTACATTAAAGAGCTCCAAACAGCATATCTCAGCCATCAAATTGAGGAAAAACATTCCACTCCTATTTCTTAATGTTTTTGTCTTCCCCGTGCTTCTTAAATTCAGAAGTAAGAAGGTGATAAAAGCTATACAACACAAAGTGCAGAGTTTCAAAGATTTTGGAAAGCAGTGTACAAGAAAGTGAAAGCTCGTATGATTCTGTGGAACCACTGAAACCGTCTGCTGGTTTATTGTGTTGTTTATCATGGTTTACCATTTACTATTGCACTGTTTCAGTGAGGTCATTTGGCTTAATTAGTGATCTGCTCATTCCAGGTTTGTATTATTACACATTCTTGTGTCCTTCTCGACTAGTTTTCCTTGCCAATCAGTTAGCAAAAGACAGCTGAAAAGCAATAGATCATTTTTGGCAATTCAGTCAATTATTACTTCTCTGTCTTAAAATCAAAATATACAGTAATTGTGAAAATATGTTAGATATACTGTATAAAATATTCAGAGTTTCTAAAATTATCTGATCATTTTCTGTTTTATTTCAAAGGAAACTGCATTTTCAGGGATTTTGTTTACTGAAGTCCAAGAGGAACCCTTGTTGTATTGGATGCTGTTGCCTTTTATGAATCAACTGACTGAATGCATCATTAATTTAATTCCACTAACAATAAACACTGAATGCAGAGAATATTTTATTTTTAGTTACAGTTCAATTTGAATTAGAATCAATAAAAGTTAGCTAGTGAACAGCTTCCAAGTACAACGGCACTGCTGACAATGCACCATGCAACTCATAGAACTATTGACATACAGCCAAGGGGAAAAACGCATGAATATTTTAGCATAAAGAAATGTAACACCTGAGTGACTTGACAGTAAGTACACCTGCTAACAGATAAAAATGGACAGAGCATACAATGAGAATACAATGCCCTCTTAAATCCACTCATCACACGTACCTTGCACCTCCTTGTCATTTCGGAACCATCGGATGGTAGCAGCTGGTTTGCTGCCTGATGTGGTGCACGTGAGGGTGACTAGGTCCCCCTCCATTGCTGGCTTGGTAAAGCCTGTGATCTCTGGTCGTCCTGGCACTCCTGCAGTGCACAGAAATGTAAATCTACACAACTAAAAAAATATTGTATGCACATTGAATAAAATCTCAGTGTGAGTTCTAGGTGGATTTCTTCTAACAACAAGTAAAATTATTTATTTCAGACATCCATTTTCTTTACATGAAAGTTTAAATGTATTGTTATTATTTTTCATCTAGCAGACAATGTTACAGTCGTGCACTTTTTTTTAATGTCAGAAACTAAATTCAACATGTGCAGGTGTTTATTTTCTGAGAAGTAATTCACCTATGGAGACTGCACCAAAATGCACATGCTCACCCAGAACAGTGAGAAAGGCCTTGGTGGTCTTGACAGGCATCGTGAAGAGCGAGCAAGTGTACAGTCCCTCGTCTGACAGGCTGACGTCATTGATTCGGATGGTGAGCTCCTGCGATGAGGCTCGAACTAGTTCAATTCTGTGATCCCTCAGAGCTATGCAAGAAAGGAGGACACAAAGAGTCAGAGAGGGCAGAGGAAAGAAGACATACAGTTAACTAATGAGCAAATGCACACAGAAATTCAGTGAGGGCAGCAAACGTGTAGCAAACGTGTAGAGGTACTTTAGATGACCTTTACCAGAACAAGGCTGCATACACTGTGCTTTCAGTTATTTCTAATAGTTGTCAAATGCTGCAAACACATACTGTGGCCAGTGGTTTGAAACATTTTCTTTTGATTTCTATTCTAGGCTGACAGGCTTATTCACAGTCAACGAGAATACAGTAGGCATCCACGGGATGCACTGAAGCATAGTGATAGAAAAAAATATAGTCCGAGATTAAAATAGTTTTTGGAGTAATCATTTACACTTTTAGCATCTGCCTCCGCTTGTGCTCAAAGACATGCAACAGTGTAACGTAGTATTTTGTATAATATCAAGGTATTCGTATTGTTTCTTACAGTTTGATGTTTTCTTGTATGTATGATATAATCTTTTTTTTTCTCTTCAGAAATTTTTATGGTTACTTATCAGGACATTATTTGTTTATGGACATATTTACAAGTATTTTCAGATCTTTGCACTGATAGGACTGTACACATATGAGCAGTGGCAAAAATACCAATACCACTAATGACTAAAAAATTGCTGCTTTAAGTTAAATACAATTAACATACTTTTTCTGTTTTATTTATTTGCTTTCCGCACAAATTCATTTGCTCATGTGGGTGAGATTTCACCCTTGTCAAACCCATAGAAACATATCTATAGTTAACAAGGTCATCTTGTTCATGTCATCTGCTATACAATTTCAAATTCAAAATCATCTGCTCCTACAAGCGACCAACCACAGAGGGCAGGAAGGAAAGTGCCCTTCATTGAATAAATTGCACATTCTTAATCCTCAGTCCCCCGAGGCTTGGCCAGCGCTTTCCCTGCACCCTTTTTCATTTGAAGCAATTTGAACTCTATTGAATTGTACTACACAGGCAAAACCTGGCAAAATGCAGCAGGAATAGGTGCTGATTAGGATTTAATCATTGTGACCAATGTAATGTGCTGCCCTATCAGATAAAGAGCAAATCTATATAAAAATCATTAATCACCAGTGTTATTTCCATTTGATTTTAGTGATAAACATACACAGCATACATGTGATACACAATTAAATTAGATTGGGTGAAGTGGTTATTAGGTTTACACAGGCATAGTTTATTATCAACAGTGCTGTTCTTCAGCTTCAATTACACCATATAATTTGATGATCATTATCGTGTAATCACACACGCTAAAAAAAAAAAAAGAAGAAGAAAAAAAAAGACATTGATGCCCCTAAGAAGTTTCTTACTAGAGACTTTTTGTAATCCAGGAATAAAGACTTGTGTAAATAAAAACAATCTTCAAGCAAGAATTAAAATTTAATAACAAGCTGTGCCATCAGACAGCAAGCTTATTATGTGCTACAGGGCTTAATACAAACATTTGATAGTCTTACTGTAGCAAACAGCATCCTGAAACAAAGCTGCCTGATGTTCTTTGTAGTTAAGCATCCTCACTACAGAGCCTGAAAATGCCCAGAGGCTCTGGCAGAAAACAGCAAACCCTTTGGTGGATGGATACATTGGAGAGGTGATGGGGTCTAAGCAAACACTGTACAGGAACTTGAAAGATATGGCAGTACGGGCTGGGAGGATCAAAGCTTTCCACAAGATGACATACAGTACTAGGCTTCCCCTGGCCCATTTCCCTCTATCTCTGCAATGCACTGAGGAAAGTCAGGAGAAACAGGGCAACTTTTCTTCTTAACCCCCCCTGTTCCTTAAAGCGTCTCTGAGATGATGATAAATGGTCTGCTGTTTTTATGTAAGAGGGAACTGGTCAGAGAAGACTGGTGTTTTTTGGTTAAAATGATGTCTAGCACACAATCTGGGTGTTTAAACACAGAATAATGCATGGTTCACCACAGCAGCTATGATTAGTTTGAAATTATGTTTCTTCACGGGTGACAAGAATAATTAAAAATGCTGACTCTCCATGGTGTTTAGTTAACCTCCTTCCAATCGGCACCATTAGCACCCTTTGAACTCCACAGTGGCTTATTTACACATATTTCCAACAAATGCAGTAACAATCATTTCGATTATACTCCAAGGGTGACTTCCTTTATATATCTTTGGTAAACCACATTTTCGTTGGACTCTCACAATTAAACTCAAGAATGCTATTCGTGTAAATTACTTAGTAGGGAAAAAAAAAACTCTTAACAAAGTCTGCTACTCAATAGATGTAGGCTATCAGTTTAAATACCAAACAGTGACCGAAGTAAAGTACAGACCAGTGATAATTTCAAATGACATTTAAAGGACCAAGTTGGATACAGCTCATTTTCTGTATCTTCTGCACAACATCGTATTACTATTCAGAATTGAAATATATCTAAATGTCAGTAGCCGAAATACTTGTTCTGATAGGCTGAACCGATGCAAAAGCTGGCAAACAACTTATAGTTAAATAAAAGATGGTCATGACTGATGCATTTTTGTTAGACATTCACTGGCACTACACAACACATGGGTCAATGACATATTGATAGAATGAGATGTACAAAGGTTTGAATAACCCAAAGACAGGGGTTATCTATTACTCAAACTGCATATGGCCAGGAAACCATACTACCAGAATCCAATCCAGGCTGGAGGCCTAGAATGTGGCCAGATCTGTCACAATCAGACCCAAATGCCAACGGCTGACAAAGCTTTTTTCCAGGTGCTTTAGGAAATCAATGTGATGAAAAGGTTCATTTCCCCCAAACCCTAGATAGCTCTTGTGCTGTTCATTCTGCTAAGGCACAAACATAAATCTGCACCCTGACCTTGTGTATGCTCCAGCCTTGCAGGATGGCAGCTTAATAGCATGGCAGCAGTACATCTTCTGCGATGGAGGCCTTACCAAGGTTGTCTCAAATCAGTAAAACTGACACCCAAGTTCTCCCTCAGGGCAGGGAATACTGTTGCTTTGCCCTTTTGATGCAAAGTAATGTTTGGCTCATTTCCCTGACAGTCCTTCACACTACCAACCATACCAATGGAAGACCAAAGTGAGGTCAATGGACATAACCAAAGTTTTTGATATCTACTTTTAACAATCTAGGCATACTTTACTTATTATCACCTGCAAGGTAACATATACAACATGTGAAACTATAACTTGATGCCACGTTTTGACACACATAAGAAGAACTGGCGGTCTGGTTAGAACAGCTATGACCTTAAAAATAAAAGTGGAAGCCGAATGACTTGAAGTGCAATTATCACATGGCGTTCATGTTTCCACAACACTGAGGGGTGTTAAAATGTTTTTAACTCAAAATAATTAAGTATCCACCGACAGTTCTGATACTAAATGAGATTCCACATCTACTCATTAGTCTTGGAAGATGATGGCTCTTGGGTTCAGCCAAAATATGTTACATGTGTACTGTGTCCCCATTTGGCCTTTTTTGAATGGCCTTTAACCACTCTGAGCTATTGCTGAAATGTGAAAGCACTAGCTCTCCTTAAGCGAGAACACAGGATCCTGGCAACTAACCCCCACCCGCTCTCCAGCCAGGGGCTCCACTCTTTGCAATTAGAGTGTGTTTGCTGCTAGCTGTGCACGCTCAGTGACTGTGTGGGCGAATCTGGATGTGTTCCAGGTCTATAGTGGTGCAGGCAGGGGGCTCTTTCCCACCACACATGTGGCTGCAATTAAGAAAAGGAAAGAGCCTTGTTCCAAAGGGCCATTGTCATTGCCCGTGCTTTCAAAGATCCCACAGAGCAGATGCTACTCAAATTGGACTAATTTCCTGCACTTGAGGGAGCTAAGCAAAGAGGGAGGAATTTTTCCAGCAGCTATGTTGCGTACCTTCTTCATGCAGTGAATAATGAGATTTAATATATTTTTGTCCATTTCTCAACTAACTAGCTTTAACTTGATCGTACACTTGTGGGATTTCCTCCATCTTTGCTGTCAGTTTCTCCAGATTATATCCTAAGAAAAACAAGTACCAAGCGGGATTATATAACTGTAATAGTTTAGTCTTTTCACTTCTTTCAGTAAACTTCTAAGGAGCTTTAAATACAACACATAATTATACTAAATACTTAATATAAATTACACACGAGAGGCTTCATAGTACAGTGGTTTGCATATATAGCTGACAAATGAAAGTTCACTGGACTGAGACCAGGAGGAGGTTCAAATCCCTTTGAGGTTGCATCAGGTGTACCAAATCAAACATCTGCTGCGGTGACCTCTTGTGAATAAGGGAGCACCTGAAAGTAGCTTTTATACATTAGAGTGCAGTGTGGCAGAGATCATCATTTAGTACATAGAAGAGTAGCTCTGCACAGAAGTGATCCTAGCTGAGTGTAGAGTGCCCTAATGGTAGATTCACATTTCAGTGAAGCTAGAGGTAAAGGAGTACACTTAAAAGCCCATTAGTCCGCAAAGAAATACATTAGTTGTGGCCATGAGGCACCTTTTTAAATGTTTGCTGCCAATTACACTAGTAACAGCAAATCTATGTCCCATCACCTGTAAAAAAAAAATAAGTCCCACCAAGACATTAAAAATGAAGGAAAATATTATGTGACATTTACATTTATGAAGTTAAGTCATGTTATGTTTTAATCTTTCACACCTTACTTAAATGTTTTTTGCTTGTTTGTTTCTGTCCTTTATTTTATCTCATAATTTAAGTCTATGAATGAACAATATAGAACTACAGTAATAATAATTGTAATAACAATAATAATGCGAATAATAATAATATGTAGTTCAACTGGAATTTTAAAGGTAAGTGTCACTCAGTTGCTGATAACAGACACACCATCAAATATGTGTTTTCTAGAATGGAGGCTTAAATGGGCTTTCATTGGTGCTCACTCCAGTAATTGCATCCTTGGTAATTATCCTTCATTCTCTCAAGCTAATGAATGTTTTAATGCTCACATTAAAGCATTCATTTAGCACATAACAGCATTTTGATTACTACAAGCCAATTAAGATCAATTTTGCTTTGTGACCTTTATGATCCAGACTGAATGCCCCAATTAAATGTCATGAATGAAGAACCATGAACTTCTGAGAGAGGGAACTGAAACGGGGAGAAGTCTATAACAACCTGCTATGGCATGTATATGCCGTATATTGCTCTACATTGCTGCACGCGCTGTAGATCGAATTAGCAATTTGCTATCTGCCTTTGACATGCAACCTGCAGTAGCTTCCCATTAATTGCATTATTCATATTTCCCATATCTGACAAAATATTCTGTTTCCATTCTGCATGCCTCACAGATGTCATTACCATTCTTTACAACCCTGCTGCTTACATTTATCCTTTTCTCACAGAAGCCAAAAGTGAAGTTAATCATAATGAAGACGGTAAAAGACAGCTCTGTTCTCATTTGTCCTGCTCAGGAATAGTAATTTTTAACTCCAGTAGCATTTGAAAGGGATAATTCTACAAAAGACATATGGTCTAAATCAATTTTTTTCATAGTGCCATCTCACCAGAGAGCTGCTCGCTTTCAGTAACCACTAATCAGCCTAATAAATGAAGGATGCATTGGCCTAGCTATTAAGCCTATCTGTCTCCCTTGTCTCAGGTCTGTGGTTTGTCTGAATGCTGGTCTTCGCCTTAGTGTTGTCTGAAGACTGTGAGGTAGCAACAATCAACCAAGACTCAGATGCTCATAATGGATGAGGAGGCGCACGCCAAAGAGCCAGCTGGCATGAAATAAGAAGAGGGCTGTGTTCAGCTTTAGACAAATATGCAGAGGCAATCCAACACATATGGATCGGATGTGGAAATCTAGCAAGGTTAACAATCTCAAGGTTTAACTGAGTCTCTTATGGGACAGGATGAGATATCATTGGCACTCTCGCCCATAATGCATATCGCTTTAGTCATGACCAATTGCACTGTCTCATTCCTACCTGCAACCTAGGCCTTGTTTTATCTTTGATCCTTTTTGCATGTTTGTCACACCATTACTGTGTAGAGAAATTTTAGTTCACAACTTGCATGATGCACTGCTGGAATCGTGTTTCATTTAAGGAATCCCAGTAGGTTCATAATCTAATTATGCACTGTTGTGATCCTTCCTTCACTGCATGTTGTTATTAAATCAGCCAAAGGTCAATTGGAGTATTCTTGGGATTAAGTACAATACTCACCATGACCTACATTTTTTGTAATCATGCAAATCAAAGAAACAACAAACAACAAAGAAAAAATATACGTATATAAGTGCAACCACAAATTTGATTCCAGAGATCTGGTATCAAATTTGTGGTTTGCATTTTGTATGATGGTCTCCTATACCAACAGCCTCTGTTGGTTTCTTTCAACCCCTCTTGGCAAGGCAGTTGTAAAACAGCCAGGCCTCTATGAGTTACAGACACTTTGGAGAAAAACTGTACATAATTACTACCATCGTTAAACAAGTTGTTATTTTTGCCCACTGCTAGGGTAGCGGCTAGTGGCCATGGCTAATAATAAAATGATAATGTTAATGTTGAAGCTAGGGTTATGAGTACTGCCGATCTGTAATGTTAAAAGACTATAATAATTTAACTGGATAAGAAAACTCTTTGTGTCTAAAAAGTGTGAGGTTTCTCTTTAGTCCCAGACTAAAACTGAAAAACTAGCAACTAGACAGAGTTTAATACAGTACAGTAGTGATCGTAGATGTTATCATGTTTTTTTGTCATGGTATCAAGAACCCGAGGGATTAATAAAGTTTTATCTTATCTTATCTCTTACATCAAACCCAATTCTCAGCCAAACAACCAAAACTGATGCACAAAAATGAAGCACAAGAGCGCATCATTTAATGATCACTTGTATTATAATACTAAATACAACTTGGTCACGTCTGCTTCTAGTTTAATAACAGTAAACCATGATGGCAAGGGTGAACAATGACAAATGAGTTACCGTTACCATAGGAGTGGCTAATTAGCAAGCTGTGCCTTGGAAGATGTTTATTTTTTTTGTTTTTCCTGGCCGTAACTGACGTAACTGAAACAAATAGTGTCAATAATAATGCCAAGGATTTTGCACACACTACATATAGTTCTGTTAAACCGGAGAAGATTTATGAAATTCAGTGTTTTTGAAAGACACAGAAATCCCTTTGTCCTTGGCTGTAATGCAGTTTAAAAAAAAAAAATCTCATTTGTCAGACCTGAATTAAAATGGAACAAATTATAGCTCGGGCAAAGATCAGATTTTGTCTTACTTTACCCAGCAGCTGTAAAACTCAATTGAATATGGAATGTCAGGTTTTTTTTTAGTTGTTTCACTTTACTCTGCTATAACTTCTCAAAGGAATTTAAAAGGTCATTTTAATACTCCTTTTCCTCTCGCACAATTTTAGATCAAACTCCAAACACATCCAGACACATGCCCTTATCTTTAATACCAAGCTTGAGGGAATGACCAAGAGTAGATTTCAAAAAAATGCCTCATAGCATCATTACCTCTATGTGTTATGCATCCAGAATCACACATAAAAGCGGTGAAAGCTGAATCGCCTTTGGATTACACATGCACAATGACAAACTCCCCTCATCCTCTCTGTGAAGAGAGAATAAAGGGAACTTGCATGAGCTTCAAATGCTTACATATGGCCATGTTGTCATGGATTCCCAAGAGGATTATTGTATGCAGAGGTGGACAACACACAGAGACAACGAGCACAAAGAAAAGGAGATATTTATCAGAACAGCAGCTAAAAAAAAAAAGCCATAAATCTAAACACTAGAAACAAGAAGGGCTACAAAAATCTAAATTACTCCGTGACAGCAGTCCACAAGCAGCTGTTCATGAGAGGGAGAGAACAGCTTGCCTCAAGCTCAACCAGTCTGCAGCTAGTTGTTGGACTGAAAGGTAGCATAAGGTTGAATTTAACATTTTTCATTGGCTCTACAACAAGGCACAACAAACGGCAGAAGAAGGACAGTTGCAGCCCTCTGCCAAGCAATTAACTGGTGATTTGGCACAGCAGAGATTTCTTCCCAGGTGTCCCACCCTGTTCGTCATATGAAGCCTGTGTCATTCCACGCCTCCAGTTTGCCCTGATAGCCTCACAGGCATCGTATTTGTTGTGCCAATAAGGCTTTTCATTTGGCTGTAGGAGATGAAGAGGAAGTGTTCCCACACTTAGCCCTGGCAACCTCTGCTGAATGGACTACATTCATTTTGTCATCCTTATTGCTCAGGAAAAGGATTCTGTCATCCAATATAAATGGTTACCCAAGAAGGGCAAAATGGCTCACACGTATTGTGCTCCCCAAGCTCTCCTTACATGCTTATAGCAACAGCAGTCCAGATTTACAAGTAGATACAGCTTTGCACCCAAAGGTGATACGAAATATGAACATATTACAGCCAACTGGCTTTACTTATGTTAAGTGAAAAAAAGAACTGAAATCATCATGTCACATCTCCTGATAATGAAGAAGAATTGAACACAGTGGAGTGTTTTCGGGTATGATCTGGTTCATTTGAAACTATAGGTGTCTAAAAAGTCTAATAAAAGTCAAGTTGCAATGGAAATACAAGTCATAAGTGAAAATATAATGTAAATACTTTAATGTCTGTTCAAAATTCAACTCAACTCAATTCGATTCGGTTTTATTTATATGGCACAAAAACACAACAGCAGTTGCCTCAAGGTAAGAAAACCAAAATATCATTGTTGTCGTGACAATATGTCATTGTGTTTAAAATGTTTTTATCGGAAAGTGCAGTTTCCCATTTCCGTAGACTTAATAGCCGACTGGCAAGCATGACCACTGGGCCTAAACTAACGCCCCATCAAATATTGTAAATTTCCATATTGTAAGATGTTTTATAAGCATGAGCTACAGCACTAGCTAATGTATATTATCAGACAGCTGTTGCTCTTAACTGTTAATGATGCAGCCAGTCACACTGTGTAATCTAGAGAGGGGGAACAAAAAACATTTGCATTATGTGATGGAAAATATCAAAGTGAGGTAATCGGAAACATTTAAAATCCATTCCAAATGTTTTTTGTTTTTTTAAAGGCTTTTACCTTTGACACGTTACAATACAACAACTATTAATCTCTCCAAAAATAACAAACGGTTTGGCTCAAAGACGGGATCCTTTGGTCACATTTACACCACTCACATAAGAGTATCTGTTTAAGATTCAGTTAACTTTCATTTAATTGTATTTGGAAGTAATTTCATCTAATAAAACACCTTAGACCTCATTACTAAATCCAATCACTTGTGAGGGAGAAAGTATTTCTTCAATCCGGACTGTGACTCTCATTCTGCTGGTTCACTCTGGCATCTCTCTCTCTCTTATCAATTGTTATTCAAAGGGAAAGTTCATCTTCAATCACTGAACCAATGATATTGTATTAGCAGCTACACCATAAATGAAATGGGTAATATGCTGTGAGAAACACTGAAAGATGAACACCCCAGCCCTTCCATACCAGTCCAATGTTATACTCCCTTTCACCCCAATTCCAATTTATCAACTCTAGACTTTTTGTCACCTTTAAATTGGATTTGGCTGGTGAGAGCACATTATAATTCATTCTGGCTGAGGCCGTGTTTCACAAGGTTGCAACAGTGTACTTCCTTTCCAGAGTGACATACAAACAGCTATACAAATGTAGGGCAACTAAAATACTAATTAAGCCCAATCATCTTACAATCCACAGGCACTATTGTGCTGTAAACACCACCACTGTCAGTGTTTCATGATTACAAAAGTGCAATTCAAAAACAGACTATTTCTGCTTAGTTTGTGCCCTGGGACATCAATGGAGATACACATTCATTAATAGTCTCCTTCAACATTATGAGTAATGTATTTATTTCTCTCATATCATTTTTTTCCCCCTGTGTTCAGTCAAACAGCGTGCTTGCAGGCAGGGGCAATTTTGAATGCTCCAAATTTGAAAAATTAATGAATAAGACTCTTGTAATATAATCTGCCTAAGACGTCTTTATCACATCTCATTATCTAATCATCACAAGCATTTTCCCTGGGAATATTACTTACCTTTTTTGTCCCCAAAGAAGAGAGTTTGTTGTGCAGGGTTTGACCACTGGAGGGAAGTATTATCATTGTAATCCACGCGACAGGTCATGTTGGCTGTGGCCCCCTCAACCACCGTCACATTCTGAGTTATGGGGAACTGACCCTGGCTACCTGTAGGATTATAAAACACAGTTTGGGGTCATGGTTGTGACATGAATAGATTGCTGTATTGGGCTAGTTTTTACTGTCCTTTCACAGAATCGCATTAATGTACCATTCAGGCTTGACACCTTGCAAACTTAATGTTCTGTCATATTGCCCAGTTACATTAACGTCTTCATTACATCACAGTAAACCAAAGATAGCTTAATGGGAGCCTGGTTGTCATGGTCCCCAGCCTTTGACAGCTGTAGAAGACAGTGATTTTTTATCGTGGAAACAATGGTAGGTTTTAATCTCCCAGAGTGCTTTCCTTGCTTCCTTATTGCTGGGCTCTAATTGGTAGCATGGCCTAATTAGAGGTAGTCATGTTCTGCTGTAGAGTGTATAGCTGCAGCTGGGTGGTAAATTGACACATAATCCTAGACACCGTGGGCCTTCGATCCGAGTGACTGCCGTGCCCCGAAACAGCCGCTCGTCACAGTGTGTAGAAGACATCCAAATGAGGCCTAATCACTCAGCCTTGCTGGATTTTACCTTCTTATTCCACATTTGTACTTGTCGTCTCAGCATAGCCCCCTAATTACATTGCAGACGCATTTCTATCCCGCCTGTGTTTTATTGAACTCTGCCAAGCTTCAGAAACAGATGTCTAAAACAATACTCCTTCGTAGGGAATTGCGATAAGACAAAGTGTAGGCTAATATGAGCCTGAACAGGCTAGACCCTTAAAGGATAAATTGTGTTAAAGCATTAAAGCTTTCGAGTTCATGCTTGAAGCTAATGTACTACCTTTTCCTGGATACATTTCACTGTCTAAAAGCTAATCTTTGCACATTTTTTTTCTCTTGATTTTACACGTCTGCTTTGGTTTCCATTAGTACAGTAATGTGCCTGAATTTGAAGGTGACATTGTCTCTCCCAGGTACAGTTCACCACAGGGACATTTCAACTACGGGAGCAGCTGTCTGCCTCATTAGTCCAGCTCACACATGGGAGCATAGGAGGCCGGGACAGCCATAGGTCTGTGGACCTTCCTTGACCTCGATTGTCCTGATGGAGACCATTGTCAGAAAGAGGTGAAGGTGAGGCTGACTATAAATAGTAGAAATAATATTCCAAATTACACACGTTACATATACACCATATATATCAGCTATATAAAATCACTGACAGGTGAGATGAATAACACTGATAATGCTGTTGCAATGCAATGCTGTGCTGTACCTTAGTTGCTTGGATTCATGTGGATGTTAACTTGACGCATTCTGCATAAAGTCTGTTGCAGAAAAAGCAATGGCACATCAGTCTCCACCAGCAGTGCTCCACCCTCTAATCGACAGGATCTAAAGGTTCTGCTGCCAATATCCCAGTGCTGGAGACCACATGATACCCCCATAGGTCTTGTGTCCATTCCCATAGGAGCACCAGTTGTTTTAACAAGAAAAGGACCTATGCAATAACACGCATTTCCTGATTTTAATTTTGTGGCAGTGGCTTTATTGATTAACTACCTGCTCGCTGTTCAATCAGTAACGCTTCTCAAAATGCATTTTTAAATGCTTTCTTTGATATTTGAACAGATTTATCAGAGTTTATATGTTTATTATTGGCTTTCATCATCTATTGTTACTGTGTATTGCTGCATAATTTAATCTCATTGTCATCATTATTATTATTACTCCAATCACTAATAAAATGTGACTTCAAAAATACCAGCATCACTTTATCATGCCATTATCACAATAATTCAAATGCAACTGGGCAGGAAATGCTGATGCAAATACATTGTGTGGGGGGTACCATGTGGAGGTGTTGTTGTCAGTTTCTGTATTGCTTTTTTTTTTTTTTCGTCATTTTATTTTTTCT
>VURO01048760.1:0-18958 GCA_015108175.1 Pelvicachromis taeniatus
CCTCTGTCACAGACTTCTCCACTTGTGATGATAAATCAGCCTGATGTAACATGTAAGGATTGCCATAATTTGAGTTTGAGTTTGAGGAGTTTGAGAAACTAACCTTAAGCATACAATAAAATTCACTATTAATAACATCATAGTACCTGCCCAGCAGTATAGAAACTCTGTCATGCTAGCTAGTACGCACTACGAGTTATTGTAAGCGACTGTAAAAAGTCAGCACAACAAAAATAAACTACAACTAAATTTGGTTTATATCTGACCCAGATAGACTGCAGTTCATAACTTCTTACCTGAAGTGCAGTTTCCCTGCCACTCGGACCGGCGGCCGCCTCGGGTCTCTCCTCCTCCTCCCTCCCCTTTCCCTCCACCACTTGCGGATGTTGCTAAATCAGTGGAAGCTCCGCCATAGCCACCACCAAACAATTCTGTTATTTTTACACATTTGGCAGCGTCAGCCTGAAGGGCTTGTTTCTTTTTGGCCCTAATTTTTTCTGCAGCTCCTTTCCTTTTTTTGTTCTCCATTTTCTTTAGTTCTTTACTTTAAGATTGCTAAGCAAGGGGGAGGGTGCATCCGACCTCCTCTGCTGTAATTGGTCCAGCCCAGAGTCGATTGTGACCGATTGGCCAATCCAACACCTTTCATTGTTTATACCCTTACATAAAAAAAAAAAATCCATCGGCCCATAAAAACAAAAAAATCGCCATCGGGCATACCGGGCCAGTCCGGCTATGATAATAACAATGGTAAATATCAAGTCTTTTCAAGTAAACAGGTTCAATTCCAATTCAAGTTCCAAGTCTTATAACATTTTTTCAAGTCAAGTCTAAAATCATAAAATTAATGACTCAAGTCTGACTCGAGTCCAAGTCATGTGACTCGAGTCCACACCTCTGGCAAGAAGGTTTGGACAAGAAGGACGCTCCTAAATGGTTTTAATCCCAGGATCAAACCCATTTAGGAGCGTCCTGTGTGGATTTCTGCTGGTGTCTGTCCGGGTTTCTCTAGAAGTCCCAGCGTCCTTGCCTAGGCTGTAGACATTTCTGTTCATTAAAATTAGATTATGTCATAATCTAATTATACTATGGATGTGAGTTAGATACAGCAGAAGTTAAAATAAAACAAATAAAACACATAAAATAAAGATTGTTTGTACTGTAAAGATCTTCGAGTCTAAAAAGCCTTTCAGGTAAGGAAGGAAATGTGCACCTCTCTCTTACACTGAGCAGAGCGAGGCCCAGTTCACTTAACTACAGCTACCATCACCAAAGCCATTTCCTGACACATCTCTGCCACTGTCATGTATCTTTCTACAGGATTGTGATGTAGGTTATTTCCGTCAACCTCAGTCTGAGTTGTCACCCCAGAGCAAGAAGTCGATGTTTGTTCGCCCCTGCGTTCCATGTCGCTGCAACAACCACAGCAAAAGATGCGACGCTGAGACAGGAGAGTGTCAGGTAACGCGCTAACTCCTCTAAAATGCATGTATGAATTACATACATGCATTTTATAGGAGATTGCAAATTAAGGGCAGAACCCCAGTCAGCACAGAATATCAAGAGCCTGCAGAATTTAGTAGAGTCTGTATTTTTCACACAGGATTGTCAGCATCACACCAGTGGACAGAGCTGTGAGAAATGTGCCTCGGGTTATTATGAAAGTGTCAAAGGCTCCATCAGCAACTGCTCACCGTGTGCATGCCCCCTGCTGAACAACAGGTGCACATCCCCATCGAGCTTCTTGTGCCTCTGATTCTAATGAGTCTTAAAATGTGTAAAATTATGATAAAGGATTTAAAATGTCACAGTTTTAAAATAAATGCTGGAGGAATTAGATATGTTGCTATGGGTATTGTATAAAATAAACCTTATATAGCAGGCTATTAAGATACACGAGCTAAGTTAAGCATGTGTTTAGGCAAATAAACAGGAAATAGTGGAAAGCTTATATGAAAGTAACTTTTAAAAACTTGTTTCACCTGACAAACAGTCCAAAATACAAACATACGTGCTATTTTTAAATGTTTATTAATGCCTGTTAATTAATGCCTGTTAATACATAATTTTGGGATTGGTCAGTATTGATATTTGTTATTAAGGACTAGTTGTTTTAACAGGTACAGTAAACCTGCAGAAGTTCATCTGGTTTGAGTTGATTTAACTGTGACATGTTGTTCTTTCTGTATGTGTGCAGCTTTAGTCCCACGTGCATTTTGGAAGGAGCAGCAGGTGATTTTCGCTGCACCGCCTGTCAGCCTGGCTATGAAGGGAGATACTGTGAGAGGTGAGATTATCACATCACATCTGTCTTTAGACCCTTTGTTATAGACTGAAGTTGTCATCTAATTAATACAACTTGTATTGTGAAAATTTGCTTGCTGTGATTTCACACTGCCATCATCCAGATGTTCTGGTGGTTACTATGGCAACCCATCAGTACCAGGCAACGTGTGTTCACAGTGTAGTTGCAGTGCATGGGGCTCCCTCCACTTGCTGTGTGACGTGCTGACTGGAGAGTGTGAATGTAAGGATGGGGTCAAAGGTCAGTCATGTAATGAGTGTGAAGAGAGGAACATCTTCCAGGAAGGCGAGTGCGTGTGTGAGTAAATACAATAGACACACACACACACACACACACACACACACACACACACACACACACACACACACACACACACACACACAAGACTTGCGACTAACATGTTCTTTTTTATTTCCAGCATGTAATGACAAATGTACTGGCGTCTTGTTGGATAACCTGGATGAGTTACACAATCACATCCTGTTTTTCAACCTGAGTACCATTACCATGTCATCATACCGGCAATTGTGGCTGCTGGAGAATCAGACAAGAGAAATGCAGGTACAAAAATGTGATTAAGTTGTTGATCATGTCAACAACATGACAAACTGAAATAATGACAGCATGTCTCTCCAGGTGGTGTCTTCACAGAACAACTCTGTCATGGTGTCCATAGTGGAAGAAGGTCTAAATTATTTGATCTCTGAGCTTGGCTCTCTACTGCAGCAGGTAGGCTCACCTGAGTGTCTGCTAAAGGTTCATTACACTACTCTTTGGGGGTCACCTTTTTCACCCTTTTGTATGTGTGTGCATGAGGGTGGGAATGCATACTTGTGTCTGTATGTGCCTGCTTGTCTATGTCTATGTGTCAGGATGGGTCTTAGACTCCAGCTCTCTGGGAACATCTCAGTTCCCCCCTCAGATGTGGGGGCCTATCTCCCCCCACCACCACTCCCTGCTGGTTGCTGATGCCGGTGCATTGGTGTCCGGGGCTGGGTGCTCAGGTGTGTACTGGCTCACTCCTGGTGGCTGGTTTGCGGTCGGGCCCCTTCCAGGGAATGGGGGGCCCTCGGGGCCCGGTCCGCTCTGGCACAGCTGGCTCCTGGCAGAGCCTGCGGGCACGTCACTGCAGCCCCCTGTAGCTTCTGCACTGTGGCTGCTGGGTGACCTCAGACTCTCCTCAGCTCTTTCCAGTGTTTTTACCCCTTGTATTACTATAATACATTGCACGTTGCAAAAAATGTGAGAATGTTCAGTCTGATTTTTGGTCAAATGTGTCTGAGGTAAGTGCAGCAAAAGTAAAACACAAGGTACACTGCTAGTGGATAACAGGGAGAATTTACAGTAAATTTCTTTTGTACTCTCTATATCTGATAACTGACTGGTCCTGTGCATCTAATCACATGTGATAAACCCAGCACACTCAATTGAGTTTTATTTTTCCCATCTCCTGATTGGCTAGGTCAAAAGTCTGTTTAACAATGTCCAGATAGTGGGCGTGTCCACAAACAACAGCTTTTCCCAGAGTGTGCTTCTGTTGGAGGGCATCAGCGGACTTCAAGACAACATTCAAGGTAAATAACAACAGAATATCAGAATGATGAATAAAGAATGATTAATGACACCGCTGAAACAACAAAGACACCATAACCAACAGAAAACAAGTTGCTTTTAATCAAACACAAAAATTGTAATTGATGTAGTGCTTCAGAGGGAAGCAGCACACCTGAATCAGACTGCAGAGGAAGAACTTGGTTCAGCCAATCAGACACATCTGCTGGAGGATGTGGAGTCCATATTAAACAGGATCAAAGACGTAAACCTAACAGCTGCAGAGGCTGTAGCCAATCAGGAGCTCAGGTCTGTTTGATCAATATAGCAATATAGTCGATAAACAAACATACAAGGATTATGGTAACATACTCTCTCTCTCTCTAGCCTTTCAGAGTCTCTCTTTCAATTGGTGCAGATCGACTTCCTGTCCAGCAGGGTGGCCACTGACGAGAAGCTTAGTCCCCTCTCCACTTTACTTACTGCTGACATTAAAACACTGCAACATGCAAACACAACGCTGAAAGACGCAGTGCAGCAAAACATGGAAACAAACATTCTGCTGGACACGGCACACACATTGCTGCAGCAATATCAGGTAAGTCCACATACACAGAGGGTTGCTCTCATAAAATGCTCCTGACTCCTGCAGAGAAGGATCCACATGGTTGAGGATCATAATCTAGTCCCTGTAGTCTCTCCCTGGTGCAGTTTGGATCACCTGAAGGCCTTTCAGGAAACTTTTAGAACAGCCTGATAATATAACCTAAACATAATATAAAATAAATAAATTCATTCATTAGTTTTTGAGCATCACTGGAGTTTGCTGTTTTCAAAATGGCCTTGTAGTCAAAAGTATTGAGAGGTCAGGAAGACAAGGGTAGAGCTCAAGTTTCTTTCTCTATTTTATAAAATATGCGTGCCATTGTCTTAGCATTCATCTGAAATTCAAATGTGTCTTTTTGTTACTCTTTCTTTCTCTTTCTATCAGTCTGGCCATAAGAACCTAAGTGTGGCGTGTCTATCTTTGGACGCACAAATGGAGGACAGCCAGCTGTTGCTTGAAGATGCTGTCAGTTTGACAGAGGAGTTAACAAACCAAACCAGAGTAAGAGAAACTATAGCAGTTAATATTAAAGCTTTCCAGCAGGCACTTGCCATAATAATTATGTCACACTGATCAGCAGGTTGAGGTGTTGGTTGCTGAGCTGGATCAGTGGCGCCCCCTTCTGAGGAAACAGGTGAATGGTTTGGTTATTGGGCTGAAAAAGAACGATGCTCTGGAGAAAGTTTACCGTGCAGAGAAACATGCCCACCTGCTGCAGACCTATTCTCACTCCTTGCACAGGTATTTTGCGTTCTCCTTCCTCTGTTTGTGTGCTCCTGCTGTTTTTTTCCCACTGAAATAAAAACTCTTGTCTCTCAGTTCTCTGTCATTAGTGTGTAACATGTCTCAGAATGGCAGTCAGCTGGCTCAGTTTGACAGTGACATCACACAACGAGTTGACTCTGCCCATCAGATGGCTTCAGTTGCCCTAGTATCTGCCTCCTTAGCTCTAAACATGGTATGTCTGCATTTAGCCTGAGACAGCAGTGCAATAAGGTAAATTAGAGGCTGTTGTTATGCAAATGTATAACACCTACATTTATTTGTATTTCAGAGTGTCCAATCGGAGCAGCCACTGTCAGAAGAAGGGAGAGCAAAGCTGGAAGTTTCCTCTGCTATTTTGGAGGAAAGCCAAAGAATCAGAAGTTCAGCTGAGGGTGTGATAATGTTTCTGTTTCTGAAACAATGACATCCACTATCATTGCCCATCAGCCATGTGTGGACTGAATTACAGCTACTTTTAGATTAAAGTTGATTTTTCCTCCTTTATTTAGACCTGCAGCTGAATGTTTCCATGGTAACTAGCAGACTCGGACTTCTCCGAGACAGTGTTCATAACTCCAGCTTCTTTCTCCGTCCGCCAGTCAAAGTGCTACAGAGCCTTTCAAATGGTAAGAGGACTGATATGCATGATGCACAAATGCACTGATGTATTGAAACAGTGATACTAATCTTGTCCATCAGGTTCTTCTGAAGCATTGCAGCAGAGCCAGATTCAGGCTGCAGCAGCACACTCCAAGTTGCAGGAGGTGCTGCAGCAGCTGCAGAGACTCAGAGCACAGCTGAAGGATTCTTCTTCTTTGGTGGAAAACACTAACAATACCCTGCGGGAGACCAGTCAGCTGGTGACCCTTACACACACTGCAGGTTTGACAGTGAGATTTTACGCAAATGAATTGGTTTCATAAAAATTCAAATCTTTAGCCTAACTCTTCCTGTTTCCTGTGGGCTCAGCCAATGAGATGCAGCATAAGATGGAGGAGGCGGAGAATCGTACACAGCATCTGATGGACAGAATAAAGCCAATGAGAATGTTAGGGGAAACACTGAGCAGAAACTTGTCTGACATCCGGGAGCTGATCTATCAGGCTCGCAGACAGGCAGCATTGGTAAATAAACACGCGCACAATGGCTTCTATCACTGTCCCAAAATGAGTATAAATATCTACAAATAGGTTGTTAAACAGGGAAAAAAAGAACAGCAAACAGTGTAGATCCCAGCCAGCTTAAACTATAGAATTCTATGTTAGGACATCTGTGACAATGATTATGATGTTTCAGTTTGATATTATCCACAACAACAGTTATTTCAAGGTACTTTACATTGTAAGATAAAGACCTTACAACATTCTTGTTGATGAATGATGGCGTTGTGGTGTAATATCATCAGATTAAGGTGGCACTGCAAGCGGACAGAGGCTGTGTTCGTTCCTACAGACCATCGATTCAGTCCAGTAACTTCAATACTCTGAATCTGATTGTGAAGACAACCACTGCAAATAACCTGCTCTTTTACCTGGGCAGCAACACTACGGTAAAAACACAACTTGCTGTTGATGAGTAGTAACAGAAATGGTTTAAGTATGCATTCTAAGTGAAACTGTCATCGCAGATGGACTTCTTGGCTGCTGAGATGAATAATGGACAAGTTTCTCTACTTTGGGATGTGGGCTCAGGCAGCACCCGGCTTGAGTTTCCTGGACTGGATATCACCAACAATAGATGGACAAAGATCAATGCTACACGGTAAAAACACACTAAATGATCACAACTAATCACACGATTAAAGATGAAGGTGAATATAGGCTAACAGCTGTGTTTGTGTACGTGTCATGATACCGGCAGATTTGGGGTACATGTTGCACTGTCGGTCCATCAGCTGGATTCTGAGTCAACTCTGTTGCCAGTGGTAACAGCAACATCACCAGGAACCTTCCAAGTTTTAGACATCGACAAAAACAGCTTTGTTTACATCGGAGGACTGGGAGCTCATACACAGGTAATATTGGGACACATCAGTTATGCAAGTGTGTGTGCAGGTGAAGAAGGGCTAACTCATTGTGTTTGATTTCAGCGTCCTGTGGCACTGCGATCTACCACCTTCCAGGGCTGCCTGGGTGAAGTGTCACTGAATGAGCAGAACATCGGACTCTGGAACTATGACAGTAGAGAGGGAGAGTGTGGCGGCTGCTTCAGCAGGTTTTAATATATTTACGTGTACACTCAACACAAAAACGTGTTACATGCAGTTTGTTAAATGTGCACATTCCCTATGGAAATTCTGACTTGTATTCTGTGTCACCCACAGTCCCCAAGCAGAGGAAACTTCCTTTCACTTCGATGGATCTGGCTATTCAGTGGTCCAGAAGTCTCTGCGGTCTACTTCCACATTCATCGTTTTGCAGTTTAAAACTCTGTCTCCGGTCGGATTGTTGCTGTACCTGGCCTCCAACAACACTGTATGACACACTTCTAGTCTTTGCTCTGCTTCTCATCATTAAGGAGATATACACATACCTCACTTTCTGTCACCAACAGAGAGACTTCCTGTCCATGGAGTTGGTGGAGGGGCGTGTTCGTTTGACCTTTGACCTCGGCTCTGGTGCTCTGATGCTGACCTCCAACAGGAAGTACAACACCGGAGTGTGGTACAAAATCACACTGCAGAGAAACAAACGCAAAGGTACTCCTAGTACTCCTAGTAATACTGGTGCTACTTCTATGTCCACTCTGCTAAATGTTATTCCACATTTTTCTGTGTGGCCAGGTTACTTGTCTGTTATGGCAGCTGACCAGTCATCGGAGAAGGAAGTGCTGGAAGCAGACTCTCCTGGAAAGGCCTCTGACCTGAACCGCTCTGATCTCGACCCTATCTTCATTGGTGGATTTCCTGCTTCCAGACCAATCAGGTGAGTTTTTGAAGACAAAGGTGGTTATAATATAACCAGACAGGTTTGTGTTAACTGTGTTATCACCTGTGAATGCCATCTCTCTGGCTTCTAGGCGACAAGTAGCATCCCGGTCCTACGTGGGGTGTATAAAAAATGTGGAGATTGCCCGGTCCAATTTTGACCTGCTAAGGGATGCACATGGCGTCAGGAAAGGCTGCATACTTAAGGTAAGCTCGGACTGTACAAGCCCCAGTTAGCCCAGTTCTACTTATTGAAAGAGTTTTTCTTCAAATGCTTCCTAACAGGGCATCATCATTCTCAGGATTATTGCAGAATCTTTAGATTAGAATATCAAGCACCTCGATGCAACTGTTGTGATTTCTGCGCTACATAAATAAAACTGAATTACGTTGAATTGAAAATTTGCAGAATCCACAAGACTTTTGCAACAACGTCCTTTGGACAGACAAGACCAAAGTGCAGATGTTTGCCTATAATTCACAGCACCATTTTTGGTAAAAACCAACACAGAAAATCAGGACACACAACTCATAGCAACTGTCAAGCATGGTAGTATAGGCGTGATTATTGAGGCTTGTTTTGCAGTAACAAGACCTGAGCACCTTCCAGCTTGTTTGCTCAAAGGGGGCATTTGACTGGTTACAAAGCCACTGCCTTTGTTACTCTGAGGCTGGACAAAGCAGTGAGAGTACTAATATAGACCACAAAGAAAGCTCATATTTATTTTTGCTTCTCTTCATTGGCTCCTGTAATTAAATTTAAATGTTTTCTTCTCACATATGACGTCTTTATCAGACCTCATCATGTCTTAAAGACCTTTTTAGTAGTAGGGCCCTCACCTGTAGAACAAAAATCCAAGTTTAGATTCAGGACACGGACACCGTCCATACTTTTAGGATTAGACTTTGGAATCTCCATTTTGAAATAACTATTAGTTAACACTGGAACAGGTGTCCATGAACCATCCAGGCTCAAAGTACTGATGCACTGGGCATTTGGGCACCCCGTTTCACTCCTGAACCATTGGTTGTTTAAGGTACATACAACTACTGCGACATTAAATTGTTTCTTCTCCATGGTTAGTGTTTTGCCCTTGTCTCTGTGCTCTTTTTTCTCTTCTCTTTCCCCTAAATTCCTCAACCAGCAGTTGTAGAATGCTAACCCGACCCTGATTCTGCCAGAGGTCACTTCCTGTTAAAAGCGAGTTCTTGCTGCCCTTTAACTGTTGCCAAGTATTGTCTGATTTTGGGGGGTTTCTCTCTAATATTGTACTATCAATATCTTAGATTGTAAAGTGCTTTGAGGTCACTTTTGTGAATTTTTAATGAACACTGATCACACTCATAGAATAACAGCTCGATTTATTTAAAGGTTATTTGTTTGATTCATTAATGTATTGACCAGGCGGTGCGAAGTGTGTCCCTGTTGGCCGGGGGCTATGTTCAGATCACTCCACCATCGTTTGGTCAAGAAGCAGAGTTGCTCTTCTCCTTCTCCTCCAACAATGAATCAGGGATCCTGCTGGCTGCTTTCAGCAATGACCGCTCACACAAACAGGTGAGACTAATTTAGGTCACATGTATACACAAGTCTATTTGAACTAACAAAGTTATGTGAGTGACACTGTAACCTGAATTTAACTGTATGTGTCTGCATGTGCAGCACTTCCTATCTGTTCACCTAGTCTCAGGAGCATTGGAGGTGGAGCTTGGAGAGGTGAGCGGAGCCGCACGTAAGGTAACTGTGATGAAGCCTGATAGAGGATCCTTCAGTGACAGAATTAAACATTCTGTGATCATTACCATCAACAAAAAGTAAGTATTAGCATAACATGCTCACTTTTCTCATTTTTCTCACATCTCACCTGTCTGGCCTGTCTCAATTGTCTTTCAGGTCACTCTCAGTGCAGATTGATGAGGAACATAAGAAAGTTGTGTCCCTGTTGCCGGGTGTATTTTCTCGACTATCTCCAGCCTCTCTATTTATTGGTGGGCTGCCTTCAGGCAATGAGGCTCATCTACCAATCAGATTGCAGAAATTATCTAGGTTGTTCAAAGGCTGCATCCAACACCTGGTAGTTGGCAGAGCGTAAGTTTTTTACCCATCCAAGTTGTGTCCCAATTCAACAACCTCATATTTCCAAGACTGCCTTCGAAGGCTGATTGCATCACTGCAGCATCTCAAAAGTTGATTGTGTTCATCTGGACGTAGCGTTTTCAGGGAGAAATGTTTTGTCACTCATCCAGGTGACGTCTTCAGTCTCAGCTGACTGCAGGTTATTGATTCATTGGTTGTTGAAAGTAATTTTCTTACTTTCTTAACCAAATATAAAGAAATGGCTCAAGAATAATGAAGCAGCTTTTCTTAAGTCAAAAAAGAGTAAACAGGATTTATGGATTTCACCCAAAGAAATTTAAAATTATTTTAGAATGGGTCCTGATTGTTATCTGCTGCTGTTAGTGTTACCTAGGAGTCAGGTGTGGTGTTTTGAATTGCAAGTACTAAGGCCTCCTTGGACTAAACCATCTCATTTAAGAGCCTTCATACACTGTGTTCTCCAAAGGAGTTTGGAGAGAACTATTAAACTACTACTACTATAAAGTAACTGGGTCTGTTTCTTAGATTGGGTAACAGTTTTGATTTTGGGGCTCTGTGCAGGCTTGTTGACCTTTCAGGAGCTCTGAGCTATGAGGGGGTGAAGTTTGATAAATGCATCTTGGAGGAGAAGGCTGGCGATGTGCTCCTTACTGATGACCAGGATGTAACTGTAACTCCAGACCCTACTCATTTACCTCTACCTCAGCCCACACAATTGGGTGCCCTGTCATCTGAAGGTCTAATGGTAATTACTTTATAAATTATTACTAAGTGCATTCATTTTAATTGATTAATTTAATCAATATGTCTGTTTTTATTGATTCTTGTTCTTTGATTTATGTGTGTGATGCAGTGTGCATCAGATGGGCAGTTAACCTTTGTGCCATCAGCAGTTCAGTTTGGCTTGTCCAGACGCAGTCACATGACCTTCATCATCAACCCCAGCACAGTCAGAAAGAGGTGAGTTTTCATAGCAACAGAGGCAAGTCTCAGGTCACTTCTTATTTGTATAACACTACCTCTCTGACTCTGCTGTGTTGTGCTTCTGCCTCACTTTTGTCCGCTACTGCCTGTTCCCTTCCTTAGTGTGTTGGTGAGGTTACAATTTCGAAGCTGGGCCCTGGATGGGTTGATCCTCCTTCTCTCTGACTCCAAGCAGATGGACTTTGTTGTCCTCAGCCTAAAGGGGGGGAGGCTGATGATGTCAGCTGACCTGGGGAAAGGCCCGGCCTCCATCACCTCATCTGTAGCTGTTAGCAATGGAGAGTGGCACACAGTGAGTTAACTGGGCATGAGGCACTGTGGACACATCAATGTCAAACTTAGTAAAATTCAAGCTGAGTATGTTTGAGGTTTTGGTGTTAAGACAAAAATTGCTTGGTTTGAATGCTGTGGTGTTCACCATGTCTCAGGTGATTGCAGAGGTGGGCCGGCGGTTGATGTCAGTGTCTGTCAACAGTTTGAGAACCGAATCCGTCTCAGTCAAAGGAAATCAGCTGGATGTGGACAATAAAGTTTTCCTAGGAGGAACACCTCACACTATAACCAGCAGGAGAATCAGAGTATGATTGTTTTTCATTTTTTCACTGTTAAACACAAAAGGCACAAACATTACTACCACAAATACTCATAATTGTAGTTGACATTTTAACAAATACATTTATCAAAGCACTTTATGTACCTGGAAGAGAAACTCTTGAGGTATTGAACATCTTTTGCAAGAGTGTCCTGATTTTACAGGAAGGAGATAGCACTAAGAATTAATATGTAGACAGATTTTCTTCACGCACATTTTTGAAACTCACAGGTAGCTAAGTTATCATAACTAAGTTATCATAGCTAACTGTTAGGGGAAATACAGGTGAGCCATGTAATTCTGACTCTATTGGAAATCTCTCCCCCTTTCTTTTCACATGTGTTGCCTCCTGTCTCTACACTTGTCTTTCTTCCTGTTTGGCTCTCAGGATAGCAGCAGTTTTCCAGGCTGTGTTGGGTCTATCAGTCTGAATGGTGTCATGTTGGATATGTCTAAGCCAGCTTCACAACATGATGTCACATCTTGTTTCACCAGAGACCAAATAGGAAGCTACTTTAATGGAAGCGGATACGCTGAAATGAGTAAGTCAAACTTAAACACAAAATCAGCTGCGCTGAAGCTGAGCTGTAGACTGATGACTCTGATTAGTATAGAAGAACATCTGACAGCCTATAGTCTATACAGCTTTTACCTATACTTCATATGAGAAGCTAGTTTTGGCTGCTTCCTTATTGGGCCACAAGTTTGAAAGCTTTTTTTTTTAAGTAGCTGGAGCAAGAGTTATCACATTTGGACAATAGGTGTACCAAGATATGAACAAATGGAAGCACTTTTCATTCCATCGATCCATTCGCAGGCGCTTATCCTTTTCAGGGTCGCGGGCACTTTTCATTAACAAACTTTATTCATAAACCGTATAGGTGGGCTGCACAGACTGTAGCTAATTGCTGTCAAGTTACAGCAATTAAAACACGTTCTAAAACCACCAATTGCAAAAACAGGTTAATTGAAAACGAGCATTTTCTGAAGAAAAAATTATCATTCATTTATATTGACTTCTGTCTATGGACAAGAAATGATAAGAATTTAGTGATTCGGATTCCATTATAAATATCACTTATCAATTAGATTTCTTATCAATTTTAATTGGGTTCTCATTAGCTTCTATATCAAAAGCATTGATAGGGGTTTCATTGCTTTCTTGTTTTTCTGTATAAATGACCTGAAACACATTGTTTATAATGGTAAATTACCGATGTAAAGCTGAGGCTACAGACCAACACAAATCCCTATTCCAATGAGGACACCCATGATCGTTGTTGGCATGCTAGCACTGAGGTTGTGTTAGCAGCATAATGCAGTTGTTTCTGTCCTGGATGCAGTTTGCACTTTACCATCATGCTCTCATTCTTTCGTGCAATGAAAATAAAAGTAATGTCAATATCCATGCTCTAGATTCACCACGATTTTCCTACTCTGGTACATGAACTGAAAAAAGCTGATTATAGCAAGTTACTTAACAGTTTGTGCAATGCTTTTGTCAAAAAAATTACATTAATAGTCTGCATTTTAGTTACTACTTGTTTGATTGACTAAAAATCCTTTATTTTTGTGTATAGAGACAAAACTAAAAAAAAAAGTGCCATTGTCCAAAGACATGGATCTACCTGCAGGTCACATACTGGACAGGTGTTGGATTGCTGTCTATAACTGTGATTATGATCTCATTACATGCTGTTTGCATCTGCAGTGCATGATGGGTATAAGGTTGGCTCTGACATGACTGTCTCTCTGGAGTTTCAAACAAGCCAATCAGAAGGAGTGCTTCTGGGAATCAGCAGTGCAAAAGTTGATGCTGTGGGACTGGAGATAATAAACGGACAGGTGAGCAGAGACACTGGAATGACTTGCTGTCTCACTCTATGCGTTATGTAAACAGTAAAAGGCCTAATGCTAAACCGCAGGAATTTAATTATCCGACTGAGCGAGTTGCCAGGTTTCTAATAGCTGCGGTAACATCAGGGCTTCTGTTATTTTTCATTCCTTCTTTTTGATTAAAGTAATAGATATATAGAAAAGGATTGTACAAATTAAGTTTTAAATGTGCAATTGAAGTTTTACTGTGTCAAATAAAGGTGTACCTGTGTTTCTCCTCAGGTGATTTTCAACGTGAATAATGGGGCAGGTCGAGTGTCAGTGCATTCTGTTGGCCAGATGCTATGTGATGGACAGTGGCACCGCCTACTGGCCCAAAAAACCAAACACACCCTCAGCCTAACTGTAGATGAGCGAACTTACACCACTGCAAACCCTTACCCACAATCCACCTCTGCTGAAACCAATAACCCCATCTTCCTGGGAGGATATCCAGGTAAGACCCTTTGAACATAAATGGAATTAAAAAATATATATATATATATTAACACACCTAATAATAATTCTAACCTGTCCATCCATCTCTCTGCTGCAGCTGGTGTCAAACAGAACTGCCTGTCAATCAGCTCCAGCTTCAGAGGTTGTCTAAGGAATCTGCAGCTGTTGAAGGCTCAACTGACAAGGACCCTTGATCTGAGTTCTGCTCACTTCCTGTTAGGAGTAACCCCTAACTCATGCCCCGTTTCCTAGCAATGGCCAGAAAATATGCTGGATTATGTCACAGAGCAATATCATTGATTGATGGGCTGTGCAGTGTGAATGCCTCTGCTAGAGCGGCTGATTATTCCTGTGAATTTGGATTCTCTGTAGTCTGAACTTGAATAATTAAAGATCATCTTAAAACTGACATATTGATACTTTTTATTTTCTGAGCAGACAAACTTCAGTAACTTCTGTCTGTAAATATGAACAGTCATTAAACCACAGAAGAAACACATTTCTGGTGATTAGTTACTTACTTAATTACTTAGTACTTATCTAATTCACTTAGTTGGAGGGTCCAAGAGGTAACAGAGTGATCAGTAGGGGGGTATGACCCGGGGAAGGTTAATGGGAGAGTTATTCTAGTTTATTAGATTAAAGGGTGTCAAACGTATTTCTGGCCCGAGGGATAATTTCATATCTCAGTTATTAATGGCCCATCCCGAGAACGGCCGTATCCGTTAATACAATAACGAGATAAAAAAAAATATATGGAGAAAAGCAGCTTTATTTTCTCGAGATAATTATGATAACTAATAATAATTATGCGATAACTCTAAAGCTAAAGCTGGGACAACCTTCTTAAATGACGAGGAGTGATCCCAATATTGTCTCTAACAGACAGACACATCGCAATTTCAGCTTGCGTTAGACCTCGACTGAAATACCGTCTGAAGAGTTGATCAGTGATCAATGCTCCTTGATGTGCCATTTTCAGCAATTAATTGACAAGTGTTTGTCCTGAGAACAATGTTTTAATCATCTCCTGATAACAGGATTTGTTTTCTCGAGATAACGACTTATTTATCCCATTATCTCGAGATATCCGTGGTCTCGTTTTCTCGATATAACGGGATAAATAAGTGGCTACGCCACGAAAAAGATTTTCTATGCACGTCCTCTCTCGGATTCGACATCGGTATATGGGAGCCAAATCTTCAGACCTGCTGAGAATCCAGGGGGCGGGACTTTACTTTAATGGGCACACCATGCAGTCAATCACATGCAAAGACAGACTGGGATAGTACCATTATGTGAAAAAAGAAATGACGGCAGATGTTTCACGATAGCAATTGTGGTGCTTACAGGCCAGGTGCACAAACAGAAGGGGGAGCCCATCGGGAAAAAGTGAAGAAGCGAAAGAAAACGTAAAATTAAAAAACATTTTCCATTGCTTATAATACTCCATTTCACTTGAGGTCTTTATAGGTTATACGTTTCTTCTTCTCTGCAGCTGGGTGCGGTAGCACAGCTAGGTTGTTTGTGACACAGTCCCCCTGGTGACAGTAAACAGCTACAACATGTAAACAATGGTCTGCATAGTGAAGGCTCTGCATAGGACTAATGCAAAACTACATAGCGGGGAGTGAATCTGTATATAACAACACAAAGAGGAAGGAATGATCCAGAAGGAATGAGCAGTGGAGATCTGGCTCTGATTGATCACTGTCAGTATGCTATTTCTGTAATGTAAATTATTAATGTCAGATTCACATGGGTGCTTTGCTTCAGTGATGCATTTGAAGATGCATTCCTGATAGTTGGGTTGGCAGATTTGCTGAGATGTTATGTCTCCACTAATGAATGGGACCCAAAGATACTTTGGGAGACACCACTCCTGAGTTGACAGCACTTGGAAGCTGCTCCAGTAGTAAAATCGGAAAAGCAAGGAAAGATAGAATTTGTTTTGCTCTTGGTGAGCAATAGTGCAATAGTGTTGTTGGGTTTTCTTGTTTGTAGAGTCAGTTCTCTGTGGTAGTACAGATTAAAGGTTTTACAGTTTTACTCCTGTTTATGTGTGCTGCCACCTTCTTAGTTGAAAATGAAAAATACTGCAGGTTTTTTTTGTCATCACTGCAGCCAGGCAAGCCAAGTTAGAACTCTGTTGAGCCAAGCATTCCTTTAACATTGGTAAAAAAACAAACAAAAAAAAAAACAATAGTAATGAAAGTAATGAATTTCTTCATGAATAAAATTTTACCCATTAGAGAAAAACTGTATATATTCATAACACCCCAAATGTGATTATGTACAGTTACTTTAAATCCTATTGATATTTATTTAGACTGTTCTTTCCTGAAAAAGTCATCAGGTGACCCAGGTGTCTTAGGCCAATCTCCATCCTCCCTGTTATCTCAGAAATTGTTGATAGTGATCACCTGAAAAGGAACCGTTTTAATTCATCACAGTACAAAAACAGCACTTGTGAAGGTTACAAAAGATGTTCTCTAAGCCTGTTTCTTCTTCACTTCTTCACCTTTCTCACTCAATATGTCATCATTATACACCTCTCTCTATTTAATCATTAGTTATTTTTCATCTCTGGCTCTCTTCCACAGCGTGTCTTTGTCCCGTGTTCCTCCCTTCATCCCCAACCGGTCGTGGCAGATGACCGGCCCTCCTTGACCCTGGTTCTACCAGATGTTTCATGTTTTGAAATGTTTTTTGTTTTTCCTTCTCACTGTTGCCAATGCAATTGCTCATCGAGGGTCAACTGACTGTTAGGATTTTCTCTGTTTTCTATTATTTGTAGGGTATTATTGTAGGGTCTTTACCTTGGAATATAAATTCACTGAGGCAACTGTTGTTGTGATTTAGTGCTATATGAAAAAAGAAGAAAAAAAAGAATTGTGAAAGTGAATGGCTCGTATTTCATAAAAGAGACACTTGCGTCCCCATTGTGGCCCCTCATTTATGTCTTCATTTATGATTGACAAGGTCCAGACGCCAGACCTCACTATGCAGCAGAAAATCAGTAAAAAATGTCCCTGCTTTGCAATAATGCTGTCTGGTTTGGGGGGAATGACTAGACAGATCCATGTTATGGTTTTGCTGTTATACCTGATGTTTTTAGATTAACATTATGTGTGTCTATGGCATTTGACTGTATCTCAGTATTTAAAATTTAGCTAATTTTCACTGTTTTATAGCATAAGCTATAACAAATTTCACAGCATGAGAAGTGGCATTGTCAGATCAAATGTGGACTTTCACAACTATTAAATTTCATAGTTTCTTATACAGAACAGCATGTTGTTGTCATGGTGCAATAGAAAACCTTTCATAGACTAGACTCTCTTTCGCAGTGATTGGTTTGCCCTTTCTGATCTATGAAGACTGCATCCTTTGTATACAGTATCATTTGAAGGATTTAGCCACTGAATTGGGACACGTCTGTCTCTTATATGTTGGTAACCTTTCACTAACAGGTGATGGTCAGTGTGACATCAGGGAAGCAGAAGTCTATAATATGACAGAGAAAGTAATCCATAATCTGGGGCTGTGATCAGTTTGTAATTTAATAAATAAATGGATACAGAAATCAAAAACACACACAGAAGAATCATTCGTCATCATTTTCATGGAAGGTTTAGCAAATGGCACATTACTATTGCATTATGGGTAAATTCAAAGCAAAGTTTTAGCTGCTGTGGGTATTGTAGCTGTTTTTTTCTTGTTAAACAGGGAACTTTTGATCAGCTGATGCTAGTAAGTATTAAGTTTCTCACCGGGTAAAGCTAGAAGCACTATCTTTCACATGTGAGGCTAAATGTTTGCTGAATGTTTTGAAAAGCTGCTGTCTCCCAACAAAGGAGGAGCAAGCACACCTGAGTCAGCTAGCCAACCAGATGCCCACCTTAGAGTGTTGGGAATGAGGTGTGGGGGAAGGCTTATATAAGTAAATGCATCAGAAGGCTGATTCATAGTGAAGGTCCAGTGAAGGTTATCCCGCAGAAGGTTGTCTGTTACCATGAAAACATGTCTTTCTCTGCATTGTATGTGGAACTTTCAGTTAAATCTAATCATCTAGTCACACTATCAAACTAATGCCAACTCAGCCACTGGCCCCACCCCTTGTGAGATAGGCAGGTGATGCTGTGTATATGTGTGTGAGTGTCCATGCATGAATGTGTGTCCATGGAAATCCTCAGTTCGTCCATGCTCAGTGGATGTTGCAGCGAACAGTTTTGTTTCTGGCTCTGCACTCTAGACTAAAACCCCTTGGGCATCCAGATTCAGTCCTGAAAATGAGACAGAAGGAGCAGTGAGACACACTGTAGTTCACACTGTAGTTAAAAAGATTATATTCTTCTTCTATTGTATCTACCATATCTCCATATCTTTATCATCCTTTATACTCTGTTCAGGTGAAGTAGCAGGACTTCACTGCTGCACCTATCAAAAAAAAAAAAAAACGAAGACCTGGCACTGGCATATGTCTTTTATGTGATTGTATCAGTCTGCCCGAGAAAGAAAATGTGCTCCATCTCTGAATTCCCTGGTTAATATTCTCAGTTGATTCCATGGCATTATTCTCAGAACAGACCCTGAGATTGATATTTACAGTGTGGAGAAATCTTTGATCTTAGTTTATCACTCTGATAATGCCTATGCTAAGCTAGTTTAGGAAAAGAGCAGACTGATGCTAAGTACATGTTAGCATAGCTTAGTATGTTAGGAAAGTGTAGCTTGCTAATGTGACCACTGCACTGACCACACTGGAGTGGTCATAAAGGTGAAGACCACCTAGA
>VURO01048760.1:18978-30928 GCA_015108175.1 Pelvicachromis taeniatus
AAATGAATATGTTTTTTTATTTATATATATATATATATATATATATATATATATATATATATATATATATAAAAGACATAACATTTGTATTCCCGTTAGCACTGTTGGTCAGTTATTTAATTTTAGAGGATGTGTGTGCTGACAACAACACGATAACTGATTCATTTATCACTGATCACCTGAGTGATCAGCTGAGTTTATTCCTTTCTATGTTTTCTCGCTTTTCAGTACAGTAAGTTGATTAAGGATTTCATCATCATCATCAGGGGAGACCTTGGTCTCTTTATGGACAACAAACCAGGTGATAAAGGGCTCAGGATGCTGCCGCCACACCTCAATGAGCGCAGCCTCAAGGGCCTTCAAGAGATACACAAGGGTCAGAGCCTGGGATGTCTGTAAGAACCAGTTCTAGAACAAGGTCTGGCTATATAGGTCTGCCCATGATTTATCTGGCACTTTTTAACAACCCTTCTGTCCCCCTGCCTTGTACACACCGTTACAGAAACAACAACATTCAAGTTACCTGGTTGTGATCAACCTCTGGGTCTCCAGAAATCACAATCCTCTTCTCTATTCTGGTTTCTGAAATCCCCCCTTTTGCCATCTGAAGAAGGAACAGAGAGAAACATCCAAATTCAGTCAAGCGTCTTTATATTTCAATTATACTGTATGTCTTCTATGTCCTACCTTTTCTCTGGTTTTTAATGCTGTTTGTAATCCCTTAGTTGTCTGTAGTTTCAACAAAACATTTCAGCAATGACAATATTACCATGGTCTGCAGTGGTATTTCTTAGGCTATGGTTTTACCTTGGTGATATGTGTGGCGCTCATGTAGTAGCAGTAGCGCTCCCATAGTTATCATGTTATCATGGTGGTGGTATTGCCATGGCAGTAGTGTAAATCTTGCTGTATCTTGGTGCTTTGTTCTGTGGTGGTGTTGCTGTGGTTACCTTGGTGATTTGAGTGGTGGAAGTGGTGTTGGAGGTCTCGGTAGTCAAGGTCTGTGAGCTCAGCAGGAGACCAGCAGGAGTATCAGATTCTACTTGGCTCTGAAACAAACATGACCATCGGTCCATGAAGAAGCGTAATAACCAAATACCACCACATTTTTGTACTGATAAAACAAAAGATGTTGAGGAACTGTTGTGTGACAAGATGTCAGTCTGGGGAAAAATATTTATGTATTCATCTATATTTGGTACTACTCATATTTACTACACATCTTTTGATTGATCAAACTGCACAGTAAACTTTTAAGTCACTTCAAAGTAATTATCTGAATTCTTTTCACCTAATTAGATAGTACAGACTGCCCTCTTAAACTAAACAGTTAATCTTCCTCATCCCCAGATTGTTATAACTTCCTCATCAATGTTACCTCTTGAAAGAGGCAAATTGAACCCTTTACAGCCAGCATCACTGGTTAATGAAAATACATTCTGAGGTCTCAAACTGAGTGTTCCTGAATTATCATCTTAAACAGGAAATGCTGAGTTCTTAGCCAATGAACATACTCTAGTTTACAAAATCAGCTAACAAAATTTACAAAATGAATTTTGTCTTTACAAACTAGCCTCTGAGCCCATAAAGTCACCAGGAAAATAACTACTAACATTATAAAGCAAGAGAGCCAAGGGAGGGTTTCCCACAAACCTCTTTAAAAACCATTGACTTCACTTTCAAGACTCAGAAGCTATGCCCATCTTTGATATCTATGTTTTAAACAAGCAAGGAAAAACAGGAGAGTCGGACCAGAATTCGAAAATATATCAAACTCTCGTCTGACTGAATGTGAACAGAGGGTAGATTAGATTTTAAAGAAGACATGGGCCAAAGGTCACTGGGTCAGGTGGGGTTGGTACAGTTTTGGGGTGGTGAAATGGGGCAAGGGTAACTAGTATAGGAGTTGTTAGGATAGGTTTAACTGGAACAGCCATTTAGGCAAGTGTCTCAGGTGTTACCTCCTGTAGTGGTTTGAACTCATCGTCATCCCTGTGGGCAGATGGTTGCATCTGATGGGCCAAGTGCCTGGATGTGGGATGGAGTAAAGAGGGCGGAGGGGAGTTTTCTTCAAACTGCCACCCTCCTTCATCTTCCTGTGAGTCGTCTGAGTCTTCGTTGTCAGTGTAATGCAGAATCCCAGGTGTTTGAGAGTCCAGGGCAGAGCTAGCTTGCTCCTGTTCACAAAAGCTAACTGCTATCTTGTTGTTAATGTTATCCTGATCAGTGTCATTAGCATTGGGGGTCTGAGTCTCTCTGACTGCAGCTTCTATGGCCTCCTCCACTGCTGCCTGTACTAGCACACTGATAGTATCCTCACTAGTCTCACTAGCATCGTCATCGCTAGCCTGGCTGCTGGGCTCGTAGGTGATACCGTCATCATCATCATCATCACTTACATTATGTTTACTTGTTGGACTAACAGCCTGACCATCATTGAAACTGTCACAGGCCCATTGCTGTGTCCCATCATCAACACTTGTTACACCAACACCTGCTGGAGGGGCTGGTAGGTTACTAAAGGGTATGCCCACATGACTTTCTTTTGCTACCTTTTGCTGGTCCACCATTGCCTCATCCTCGTCATGTGGCTCTGTCACCAGCATTATTGTCTCCACTCTCTCTGAAGTCTGAAAAAAGAAGTGAAATCACAGAACATTAGGTGACTATTTTAAAAAGCGATGTCTTCTTGATGATAGTGCTGCACATGTGTGTCATTCTGCTGCAAACCAATTTGAAGGACTGATATAAATGGCTAATTCTTTTATGAGAAAACAACAGAAATTTAAGGAGGGATTAATTGAAAGAACTGAACTAAACTTCTTGAAATACAGAGGTTAAGCAATATTTGGTGATAATTCATAGAGTAGGAAATGGGAATGGCCCACGAGAGTCCAAATGCTGGTGGTGCTGGAGATGGCATGGCACGGACATAACAGGTTAGCTATGGCATAATATATGAGTATTGACATAACTAACTGAAAGGAGTATGGTGTGGAAAGGGCGGAAAGCTGTTGAAGGCCAGGAAATAGAACAGAAAGCCTACGATGAAGGTTTGGTGACCAACTACCTGCCAGTGACCCCAGTACCCCTCAAAACTTGTCCATGGCACTATAGTTGTGTAGAAGTTAAGAGAGTTGGAATAAAAAACAACATCATTACAGAAAAGTCCACCAGTTACAGAGCAGCAAGGACCAGAACTTTAAATCTGTGTGTAAACTTTTCTCTAATGAGACTGTGACAAGCATATTGGCTACTGAGGAGCCTAGACTGAGTAAGTGAAAAATGAAAAGAAGCTTGCTTACATTTAAATTATGTGCCAGTGGTATTAGTTTTTAACAACCATGTGCCACTGCCAGCTAATATTATCAGATGCACTGTGAACTAAAGTGTGATGCAGTGAAAATCTGAATATGGCATTTGCAAGTTGCAAAGTTAAACTGAAAAAGATGACCTATTAAACGGTTGCTGCTTGCAGTGTGGAAACCCAAGTTTGTGAAAGTGTGATTCGAGAATGAGGTAACATAGGATTTTGAAATTTGCAAAAATCTCTAAAAATCTAAAAATCTCAATTGAGTTTGAATTTTAGTGACCTCGACATTATGGTGAAGGTCACATTCATTCAAGCACATGTACTAAAAATCTTAGATCAGTTCAAATCCTGGTGACCTTGACCTCTGGTGATGTGACCTCTGACATTGACCTCAAGGTAAAGTTCAGAGGTCCAGTCTTCTGAAAATCATGTGAATGGAATAACTCAAAAGGGGAGTCCACTAGGATTTTCATTTGTTTCACCATATGTGTATCAACTTGGAGGCTGAAGGGTAGTGCTGGCAGTCACCGTTTTTAAAAAAAAATTAAATTAAATTAAGTTTTATTTACATAGTTTCAAATCACAAAAATGGTCACCTCAATTTATCTATTTATTTCCCAGACCTGTGGGACCAATTTATGCTCTTTAACAGCACATTTAAAATTCTTACATAGAAATAAGTCATACAGTGGTCTAATAACAAAATGAAACCTTTGTCATAGTCCACATATCAAAAGAGCCACAAACAGAGGTGATCTTTCAATTCATTTCTTGGAATGTGAACACTGAGAGGAAGGCCTTATTCTTTATAATTAGATTCTCAATCAGTGCTAGTTATGTGTTAAGTTTGTTCTGGTTAAACTATGCAATGAAGGATCTGAGGATTTTAAATTAATTTCTTTTACTTGTAATATTTTTGTGCATTGATTACGAGAAATGTAGCCTTGAAAATGAACGGACAGCTTAGTGAGGGAATAACCAGAAACCAGTGAGGTGAGAATGAGTAGAGTGAAGCAGCTGCTAGAGGGTCATGGAGCAGATCGGTATCAGGGTTATACTTTATGATCTCGCTAGGGGATGCAGAGGAGTGTGGATGTCTTGCAGGGATGTCATATTAGCATGGAGGAGACATCAGATCAGAATTGCTTGTGAAGGAGAACCCATGCTGCATGAAGCAGACTTTTGGTCTGCTTATGTCCTTATGTTAGCACTCAAACCAATAATTGGGGAATCGGAGGGTTTTTTAATTAGCTGGAATGATTTGCTGCTCCGAATGCACAGCACTGGAGACTGAGACTGGCTAGCTTTTGAAACTGTAAAGCATTGAGACTGGATGCTGGTCTTCTTTTACTGGCTGCGAGAAGCTGCAGTGAGGAGAACTGATTGTAGTTTTGACAAGATGCAGTGCTGGTTCTCATACATAAGAACATTGAGATTAAAAGCACAGAGAAAAGAGACTTATTAGCTCACAGAAAGCAGGCAAGAAAATACCTGAAAGAGGAGTTAAAGAGAGAGACAGGTGAACGAGTAGATCAACATACAAAAATACAACTGGATAATGAAAAGTGAAAAATGCACCTTCAGCAGGTCGTGTTCTCTGAAGGTTTGTTGCTCTTTGGCCGATTTCAGCAGAGCCGTCAGCTCAGGGGACATATCATCAAATGTAGGTTCAGGCTGCACATACCAAACACACAAAAACAACAGTTACAGTGAAAACAGGCAAATAAAGAAGAAACTTATAATTAAAAGTCTTAAAATAAAAAGTAACTTGAAACTCCAGCCATGCAGGGGACACTGTGGAGCCATGGTGGGCTTATTTAAAATGGACTTGAATTGTGTTTAACAACCACAGAGCTTTTGATATTTTTCTATCTAAAGCCTTCTTGTCTTGCTGCCTGTGTGTCAACCTGCCTCATTTTCCAAAATGCATCTGAAGGAGAGGACCTTCATGGAGGAGCTATGGGTAAGAATGTACAAGTATGTCTTTGTTAGTTATAATACCACTGTTAGTGGTATTATAACAACGTGGAAGCAACTGGCAATGACAGCAACTCTGTTTTAAAGTAAAATCAGAGATTCTCATAGTGCACAGAGGTCACCAACTTTCTGCAGAGTCAGAAAGGGGTTACCACAAAGCACCGAAAGTTCCACAGCATGTCTTTGTCCTGTGCTCCTCCCCTAACCCCCAACCAGTCACGGCATGAAGGCCGCCCCTCCCTGATCCTAATTCTGCTGGAGATTTTTTCCTGTCAAAATGGAGTTTTTCATTTCCACTATCACCAAAGCGCTTGCACATAGGGGGTCAACTCATTGTTGTGGTTTTCTTTGTTGTTGCTGTATTATTGTATTGTTCTAACCTTACATTAAAAAGCATCTTGAGGCAATTGTTGATGTTGTGTGTTGCAAAATAAATAAAATTGAATTGAATTATAAGTCAGCAAGTTTGGAAAGGTTTGGAAAATATTGCTAAATTAAGGAAAATATAGAAAATATTGAATTACCTTTAAAAAAGCATGAAATAGAGTTTGTCCTAAGGACCTACATTTCTTAATGATCTCCATTTCGGAAAGACTAAATCTTTACATCCTCTTGAAAATTGAGGTTCACAACACTATCCATGAAGTCGACTGTCTTTCAGTTCACACTATGAAATCTCTCATTGTGGTGGTTTTGTGAGGCAACCTGTTGTTGTGTCTTTCCTGTCCACCTTGAGTGGACAGGAATGTTAATAAAAAGGCAGCAGCTTCCAACAAAGTAAAAAAGCATTATAAAGTCAAAGTAACCAACCAAAACTGTGAAAAATAGCAGTAAAATGGAATTAAGCCACACCCTAAACAACCTAAACAGCAACAAACAGAAGAGATAAACAGCAAGATCAGCTGTGCCTCCTTTGATCAAAGGAGAAGACACAAAATGGTTTCCGGGAGGAGGTGAAGCAAGAAGCAGTGCAGAGTTTAAACTGAACAGTGCAGCTCACAGGTGCCTCTTACTGGGGAAAAAGGAAACCAAATCAAAGACTGAGAGATAGAAGGTCCAGCACCACTAGATTGGATAAGCTCTGTTACGACTGATTGCTATATATCGGACTAAAAACTCACTGACCATCTATGGCAGACAATGAAAATAAGATGAAAGTACAGTAAAAAAAATTAATGTCAACATGTCACACTTTTCCATTTAAGTTTGATAATTTAGAAGATTTGTCAGCATCAGGATGCCGTCACAATTAGCTTTGACTTTTTACATTTGACATTTCTTTTTGATTGGTAGAGGAACCTGCTGGAATCATGTTTTCTTTAAATGAGAAAAAAGATTTTCTATCTAAACTACGTGTCAGCAGCAAGACAGTCTAAGAAACACATTATGTGGAAATTACCTAGTGCCACAAAAGACATTGTGCAGCAGCACCTTTTCCAGTTTCAAGGTATCTCCCTATGCAAAACAACCAATCACAACAGAGTAGAACATCCTTTATTATCCAATCTAGCATAAATTGTGATTAAATCCTGTAATCACTTTTTTCTGATGGAAAATCAACTTTTCTGCACCACCTTCTTTTCAGACCACCAGGAGACCCAGTTCACTAGGTGGAGATCAGGTCTTCTGATAGTCTGCTCCCTCAGATATCTACAGTCTTTTGGAGCTCAAGAGGTTCAGTTTGAACTAGCTCAGATGATCCAGGAAGCCACACTTCCTGTGTCAGTGCTGCAGAGGTTAACATTTTGCTGCCAGGTTGCTGTTTTCATGCTTGTTTTCATGCTGACCACCAACCAGCCAATCAGCATACCACTGCTGCCATGAAAGGTGATTTCCTGCCAGAGATGGGGCTTAGCTTGTCCAGAGAAGATGTAGGGATGGCAGGGAAGGACTTCACAGAGACTCTGCCCCCACAGAAGTGTAGTCCACCTGTGCTGGTCTCAGCCACACTAATAATTTTTCTGTTGTCAATACAAACTCTAGGTGGCGGGTCCGAAGGTGAAGTCGGAGTCTTTACCTCAGGGATGGAGATCAGTGGTCCCTCTGTGATGTCATCATCAGCAGTGAGCTGTGAAATGTGTTGAACTTGTTGCCAGGGTTTGACACTTGCTGTTGTCATTGTAGCATCAGAGCTGTCATCCATGATCATCATGGTAAAAACCTTGCCAGAGACTGTGCAGTAAGTCTGCCCCACTGTGTAGCTCTTCTTTTTGAATGGCTGAGGAGGAGCTTGGTTTGTCATGAACCCGCCCTCCTGGAGCGCACAGGTAAGCAATATTAAATAAGCACAGTAATCCAGTAATTTTGGACTTTAAAGCATAACACTTAATATTTTGGTTGCTGCTATATTTCTTTGTTTTATTGCTGCCAGAAGTTACCATATTTTGCTGAGAGGATGTAGTATTTAGATGTAGTGTTATGAGCAAATAATACAAACAATACAAGCTTCATACATACTGTAAATGGTATGGGTGCTATTGGTTAACTAGTGCTAAATTACAGACTAATAAAACAGTAAAATTTCAGTCACTAAAACTATAGTAAAACTGGTTGGGCCACATTAGAAAGCCATAGCACATTACACAAATACAGTGGGAGGGCCCAGTTTAATGACTGTAGCAGGGGTGAAGCCAGACAGATGCAGATCAGCTCTATGTGCCTGTGTGAATGTTGCAAACTTCATCAAGTGAGCACAGCTTTACACACACATTACAAAAGAAAGTACCTGAAAAAAACAGTTTAACTTCAAAGATATGCACTGTAAACATTCAACCCAAGTCACAGCACTGAGACAGCATAGAAGAACATTTACCAACAGCAGGTGTCTATAAACTCAATGCCACAAGAAAATCCATCCACGACAGTCTCACCTCATCAGGCTCCAGAGGTTCGATCATCGGGGAGTCATCAACCCTTCGGAGAGGTGACGAGGCTAGACGCTTCTCCCACTCTGTCATCCCTCCTCCTTCTCCTTCTCCTCCCTCTAAAAAGGAGCGTCTGAGAGCACTGATGGTGTTCTGAGGTTTTTGCATCTCCTCAGGACTACCCAATGTTCCCTAAAGACAGGGCAGAGAGGGGGGGGGAGACGTGAGCTGAGACACAAGACAGAAGTGAGGAAAGAGGAGACAGAAGAAAGCTCAACACATGGTAATATGAGGAAAAATAAGTTCAGGTCTTACCTGAGTTTTCAAATCTTCATCTTGGTCAGACTGTCAGACAGGCAGATTTAAAGATAGGTAGGCAGAGACAGGTTATATTAACAAGTCTTTCCACAATGGAATTATTAACCGTATGATCACAGATGTGTACCTCAGTAGCTGTCAGGTCTTCATCCACAGCAGTATCAGTTAGTTCAGTCTGAACAACATTAACAACAAAAAAGCAAAAAAATGTTTAAGTTTCATTATCAGCACAAATATAACTGCCAGATCAGAATCAGTTAGTTCAACTTCTGCTGTGAAATGAAGTATGGTAGGACCTGAAATAGTTTTAAAGAGCTTGCAGGTTTGGAACCTCAGAGGGAAAATGACACACACACATATTCAAATAACCCTTTTAAAGTAGTTGTTGTAGCAGAGTTTCTGTTCATCTCAAACATCAGCTTGACTGTAACTGTGAGAGTGCAGTCGATCAGGTCGATATCAGCAATAAGAAATGTATTTTTGTTAAACTTTGTGACAGAGTGCACAGAAAGAACTACACCAGCTGTTTAATATACAGTTCTGGGTTCTAAATTCTAATCAAAGCTTCATACATCCAAGAACTTAATCCTCCTCTCTTAAATTAACCATGCATACATTTCTTTCATGACAGAAACAGCAGCAAAGTCCTGTCTTTGCCTGCACAAACCACCAAATCACTGTTTGCAAACCATGTAAAATGCATGTATTCACTTCCAAACTGAATCCTAACAAATATTATATGCAAATAAAGAGTATCTTTCACCTGCAAGTTGCTCTTTAACTGAGGATTCAAACTGTAAAAACATCTATTTTTGTAAAAACAAAATATGAAGATGGGAACATAAAGAACTTCAGTAGGAATGTTAGATTACTATTAAATTTGTATTATATGTAAAGTAGGCAGAGAATAGGCTAACACTGAAACATGCCGCTCAGGGAGCACCAACATGATTTAAGCTCAAATAACAGGGCGCTTCATAGGTTTCTGTCAACTAAGAAACAACAACACAACAAACTATTTGCAGGTCAACATCACTAAAGGCCCATTCTGATCATGAATACACAGTGACAGAAGGTGTTGAAGAGTCAACATGTAACACAAAGTTGATTTAATGAGAAAGATGGCCCCTTAGAGGGTTACCACACCATTTTAAATGTTTGTGGGCCTTCATGGGGCCCAAAATCTAGTTTTACATGCAGTAATAGAAAGTTGAGATTGGGTTGACAAGTGAAACAATTACTTTGGTGTCTAGTTTTGGAGGAGTCAGAGTACTCTGCTGTGAAATCTCTGTTTCTTTGGCTTCCTCTTCCTCTTGCTCATTCTCATTCACATTCTCCACTTCCTGCACCTCTTCAACTAGGGTGACATAGAAAAAAAGAGAAGGGTAGGCAAGGGCTTAGACAATTTGACAGATTAAGTACCTGGTGCAAGATCAACTACAGAAATAGCTTCTTACCCTGAACTTCACTGCTCTCTTCCATTCTCTTCTCAGGGGTTACTGTGGTGATGAGGTCACTGATGGCGATGGCTTTAGATGCTCCATACAGCCCAGAACTCATCTCTATATACACACACAGAAGTGCACCAGCTTTAATGACATTGCCATAATATCAACAGGTACAACAGTAAATATAGCAACCACTATGATGCTCATTCAAGCTGTGTTTGTTCTCATCAGCAGCAAAGCATCACAACTTCTCTGTCAGGGTAATGGCACACTCAGCCAATCAACAGCTCAGGGTGCATGCACAGCAGCCTGGGCCAATCAGCATTCAGAACCACCACCAAGCCATATTATTTTGAATATCATGGCTCATTGAGCTCTGTTAGCTGTGTGGTTAATGGGGCTAATGCTAGTCACTAGGACAATAGTGCATATACAATTATGCTAATACTGTAAGTAGTGTCAACATAACCGTGAGTCAGATTGATAAATGCTGTCTCATAAATGATCTGGACAATATTGGCAACAGGTTCATTTTAGTTATATGGTTGTTTAACCTTACATGTGACAAGCATGTAACACTTTTGCATTCTGCTGAAAACAGGATGCAAGTCTGACGACATGTGAGCAGAATGAGGAGTGCTTTTTGAACAGAATTGTACAGCTGTTATCAGGTGTATCTGAGTGAAGCAGAGTACACAGCATTCCTGAACAAGCTGAATGAAGCGATCGGAGCCCAACCCCACAGAGCAGTACCACAGCAGCCAGTAGCAGTGCAACTGCAGTATTGAGCACTACCTGTGTGAGCACCACCATTGACTTTTGGGGAAGCTGTGATGGCTTGAGAGACAATCGGAGAGGAGGTAGGTCCAGTCTGTGAAGCTGAGAACCAATCACAAACTGGTCAAAGACTGAGGAAGAATGAACTAACCAGGCGGTGCTAAACCTTAACATAAGGCTAATGGGTTAATGAGGTATGCTAAAACTAAAGTCAGACTTTTCAGTGTCATGAAAATCCTGGGTTTAAATGGGTCCTTTGTTTGCTGGGAGTATATAGGAAACAAAAACATTTTCAATATTATTAAAAAGAAACAGGATATAAATACAATTATATACCCCCATTTAAAAAAGCAAAAAAAGATTTTCTCTTGGACTGCACATACAAATTACACTTTAAAAATTATGCCGTAGAGCCAGTACCTAACAGTCTTCTTCATATAATTAATTTCACGTTGATTTAAAGATGGCCAGTTCACAACAGCTGTTGACTCAAGATCCTACAATATTAGCGAGTAAACTCCAAAGAACAGACAATCTTCTGTGAGCAAGTACATGGTGACAGTGTGAAGGAAGAACTCCCTTTTAATAGAACTCCCTGGCAGAACCAGGAAGGATAGCCATTTGCCACAAATGGCTATCCTAGAGAAGAGAAAAAAAGCATAGGTAGACAGCAGTAGACAACAGTTTATTGGAGAGAGAAGACAAAATCACAATGCAACAACGACATCACTGTGCTCTGAATCCCATTATTTCAAATGACTTGTGCTGGTCCAGGAGCAGTTTGCTAGTGGATCGAGCAAAGCATGTGGCCTGACCAATATTCACATGGTGAAATTTGACTGTGGCCCACTGCATTTGTGCAACAATTGGAAAGAAAAATTGACATGGAGCATATACGCATAGTAAACATAAAGACATAAACCTTGGTTCAGTTACTTAACCCAGCTGTTAGCGCAGTGCATACTGCTTTTTATGCGAGTCCACACAGAGCTTTGAGTAGAAAGTTTGGGTAAACAAAGAAACTTAATGACCACTTTCATAATACTGATTATCTCTGACAGGGGATTTTGACTTTGCTGAGCCAGCTAACACAAAGCCTGGGTATGTCAGCTTTGTGTTTTAAAACACTTCCCTTGGGCCACATCCATTTGTATTTGTGATGTGGCTTCACAGAAATCCAGTAATCAAGATTACAATTAGTGCTTATAAAACAGTGAGTATCGCGTTCAAATAAATGGACAATGTTGGCACAA
>VURO01048761.1:0-14579 GCA_015108175.1 Pelvicachromis taeniatus
CGCTCTCTCTCTCTCTCTCTCTCTCTCTCTCTCTCTCTCTCTCTCTCTCTCTCTCACACACACACACACACACACACACACACACACACACACACACACACACACACACAAACACACACACACACACACACACACTTATCAGCAGCCTACAATGTAGTGTGATCCTGCTGGACACAAAGACGAAATGCTGTCACCATGGCAATAACACTGATCACACTGTAGTTTCATGTGCACTACGGCAACCAGTGAAATGTCATCAGACATGTAAGACCATCTTAATCAATAACTCCAAGTAATGCTTAAATAAGAATCCTTGTAAACAGCAGGAATAGAGCCGCTGAAGTGCATCATTTTCCATAAAACTGTTTTCTGGACATGTGTGGAAACAACTTCTGCACTGTCTGAAATGTCCCTGTTATCGCTCAGGTACTGGCAGCTAGATTGAGAGTGCTTTCACACCTGTGCTGTTTATTTTATTTAAATCAAACTCTGGTTCATTTTCCCCTTTGGCGCAGTTGGTTTCTGCAGATGTTAGCATGGTAATCGCACCCAGGTGCAGAACAAAAGGTTCCAGATTAACTCCAGAACGGTTCATTTGTGCCGAGAACGCGATCCAACCTCGGTCTGACTCAACTATCAGGTGAACAGTGCAGATTTGAGCTAACTGCCGTCCTGTAGCCAGGTAAGCTTTGCAATATTGGATATGATGCAACAGAGTACCGTAGATGCGCAGCGTACATAAACTGTGGCAATAAGCTGTTGCTGGGGGTAAATTCTCCATAATGTTGTCCACTAGTCCAGAACACAGGAGCTTTTTCACATGTTTATTTTTATTGCTCTGTGCCAGACAAATTGGACCAGACAACTGGAAAAGTTTACTAACTCATTAATTCAATATAAGTTTGAAGACTGATTAGTTATTGCAGTAAACTGGCTGTTCCAGTCTGGATTGTTCTAGGGCAAGATATTGATCCATTCAAGGTTCAGTCCAAACACAAAGCAACTAAAATAATCATCACCAAACCTTATAATATAAATGCTGAATTCAATCATTTATTTTCTCGTGAGTCTTTGGATGCATCAAAGAAAAAAACAGTATTATAAACATTAGTATACCATATAAAAATATACTATAGTTTCCTGTTAACATTTTTTCCTCAAAGGCATCAGTACCAACTGTATGTGTTTCTAAAGAATGGTACATTACTCTATAAAATTCCCTGTATTTTTCAATTAAAATATGATCAGAAGTCAGGCTATTGAAAAACATGTTTCACTTTCTGGTTAAATCAACATTAATGATAGAAAAATGAATGATACACAGTGATGGTATAAAGAGCATCAAACAAATCCAACACTAATCAAATTAATTAATTTGACTATAATTTCACAATTTTTTTCTTACACAATATTTTTCTAGTATGTGTATTTATAGTAGTTTTGCATTTATAGTGTAATGTGATTTTAAGCAATTGAATGCTGTAAATCTTGTTTGTGTATTGTGGATGAGCACAACATGAAACTGATGAAAGAAAGAAAGAAAGAAAGAAACTCTCAAATTTGGATACCTTTGATATTTAATTTCAGTTTACCTGTAAAATTACACCCCACTAAAGAATCAAGCAATAAGGGAAATGCACATATCTTCACAGACACAATGCATAGTAGAGATTGTCTAATCTAAAGGGGTCATCATTTGCATATGCGTCTCATCTTTGCCATCAGTTTGTGACTCAGACACAAAGTCTAAAGGCCTACTTCATAATGGTCTGATATGGCCTACTCGCAGGCCTGACCCAGAAAACTTAGGCCCTTTCACACAGAGTATTAGACTGATCTTCGTGGAAGAGGAAGAGCTGTCTTAGTTTTGTATTTAGAAACTTTCTGATGAATGCTTTGGCACTTTTTGCAGGTTAAATCGCTCCATAACTAGCAGAGCTTGTGTTTGTATACACCCATTTAACTTTACTGTTTGTGCAATGATCTTGTCACATTTACAGTTAGACTGTTAAAGTTTAGGAGAGGCAGTGAAACACATAGTGATTTCATTACCCAAACTGACGACTCTGCGAGTCTGGTAACGAGTTAGTGCATGCACGTCTTGCACTGCCACTTGTGCAGAAAAGGTCACTTTTAATAAGTCATTCCCTCATAATAATTGGAGTCATCTGAAGATCTCGTATTGCCTATTCTCTGTTTATTCTGTGAGCTGAGGACAAATGGGATTCACTTACCAAAATGACCCAAATCCAATGTCTAGATCCACTTGATGCAATCCCAAAATGTGAGTGTGTGGGTGCAGGAGGATGTTTGTGTGTGCATGTGTCAGTGTGTTTGTGGTATTTAATAAGGTAGTGAAAGTCCCAAGGAAGGATTTTGGTGGTCCCAGCGTGGCCTTTTGTGCCGTCGGCCAGAGACTGATGCCCAAGGAGGTAAGCTGATTAGTGCTTGTTGGCGCCACACAATACAGCACCAATGGTCACAGCAGGCAAAGAGGAAATGTGTGTTGCAGTGAAATGTATGAACAAAACTGCACAGCCAACTTTTTAAGTTGAATTAAGTGTATTTCAATGCAATCCAGTATTTACAGTACAACATGCTCATAGTCTTTTCAGGTTCTTTGATTTCAAGGTCACTTTTAGCCAGCTCTTTTTCACTCATGGCATCTACTGGCTATGAAGCTATATGACGAGGAAGACAAGGATATGAGGATTTCTATATCACACTGGGTACCTGCATGTATGTTATGTATAATGCACTTATAAATAATAGAGTAGTAAAAACAATGACCAATGAATGTTGTTTATTTCAGTGATTTAATAGTTAATAAAATCACTCCCCCTATATCATTTAGAGGATGGCAGAGGTGCTGAAACCTATCCCAGCTGAAAATGCAAAACATGGGGTACACCCAGGATAGAAGCAGGGACTCGGCCAACAACCATCTACACCTACGGGCATTTTAGAGTTGCCAATTAACCACACAGTAACTATTATATACATAAAACTATCAGAATATCATCTGCAAAATGTACTTAAAATTTCCAATGTTTGGCTTATCATTTCATTACATTATTACAACAACAAAAAAAAATACACTTTTTTGATAAGATATAAAAACATATTATATAGTAAACGGATTGCATTTATATAGACTATAATAGTAATAATAATAATAATATTTATTATTAATATTTGGTAACAGGCTTCTTTTTAATGTTATCCCCAGGATTAACCCCATCCTACCTAATGTATCATATTTGATAGAAACAGATTTTGTCAGTTTTTAAGACTTCTACATCATCAGTGGGATTTGTTTCTCCCCCAAAAACCTAAATAAATTGTGTAATAACCGATAATATAGTTTTAAATATGTGTGTAATTGCCTGAACTATAAAGTAGTTTAAAAATGTAAATGTTTGCATCAAGTAAATAAAATGAATGTTGCACATAACTGCACTGCTGAAGTATCGTGTGGTTTGTCTAACTTATCAGTTGTCAAAGCCTACTTTCTTCAGGCGTCTTCTGCCTGTAATTCAGTTCAGTGGTTTATATGATAACGTGTCACCAAAATTCATAGGTAGCAAGAGTAAAGACAGCAGCTTTGGCTGATCTGGTAGATATATGACGTCTTTAACATGGCGCAGTTGTGCATCCCAGTCTTAACTTTCCCAATCACTTATTATCTCATCACCACCTCGTTTTTTAACCCTGGCATGACTCTCCACGACAAAGTACAGTAGTCAGCTGCACACAGCAGCCACAGCCCTTTCCCATGATGCCCCTTCCTTCCTTCCTTTGTCCTCAGCCGCTTCCTGTTCTCTGCTTTTTTCACTTTCTCATACACGCACGCACATAAAAAGATCGAGTGCTTTTCTCACAACCTTCAACCAGTATATCTTTCTACTACTTATTTTTTTCAGGTGCAGTCATACTCACTGATCTCGCGAAGCAACACCAGTTCCTATCAGATGTATATCTTTCTTCTGTCTCTTAATGTCCAGTCATCAATGTGGTTAAAGCTGTTCACATGGTTTTAAAAACCATTACTTCCTGGGAATAAATCAAGAATAAATCATTTTACTCAAACATTTTCATGCTTTTTTATATAGTAATAATTTATTACTATCTGCAATGATAATTCTGAAACAAACTGTTCACTAAAAAAAAAAACGCTACTCCCTTTCCTTGTGTCTTGCAGATTCAGCACTGAAAGTCACAAAGTAAAAGAACAAAACAATGAACACTTCACACGCACTCGTCCCCTTAAATGTGCACAAGCACCTTTTACCTTGCAGAGATAACAACATTACCAGAATTGTCCGAAGCCACAGTCATGAAAAAAAGAGGAACCTCGCTTTTCACGCTTTTTCAAGATGTACCTGATACAAGCCAGCCCTGACCTCAGTTACTATGGGGAGGGGGGGGTATATAGATTTTACTTTAACACTTCTTCTACCAAGCGTAGCGCTCATGATCTTGTTCAGTGTATGTTTATCTGAAATACATAGGAAGTATACCATTTTGCTTTATGTTAGTGCCCCATTGAGTAAATGTGTAGGAGTATTTCACAAGAACAAACCCAGTTCCATGAAAGTTTGGATGTGTTGTAAAACCTAGTTAAAATCTGAATTCAATAATAGGCTATTTTTATAAAGAAGGAAAAAGTTCTATAAGGCCAAAATAACAATAATAAGAATATTTTTATTTTATTTTTTTTAAATGCACTTGGTGGAAGGCGTTGCAGCTAATTAGGTTTACTGCTAATATGATTGGGTATAACAGGAGCGTCCCTTAAAGGCTAATTCTTTAATTTTTAACTAACTATTAAAGTGACACCCTACTCTAATAAGGACTGTGGGGCAAATAAGAATTTGTTTTTTTGTTTTCAAAGTAGAGAGTATGCAGATTTTATCATCTGTGCTAGATAATATCGCTAAAACATTCAGAGAATCCAGGAAACACTTATACGATATATGCACTGCTGTGATATTCATCATGTCATGTTCCCAAAACAAGATGGACAGTGTGGAGGGTGGAAACAAGATCGAGGAATAATCAGAGCCTTAGGCTCTTTATTGTGTTCCCTGAGCTATTGTTGAGCAGTTTTTGTAGTGTGTAAGGGGGGATTATTCTGCTGGGGAAGAATGCTGCTATCGGGGATTACCGTTGACACTGAGGCGGTGCTTGGTTTGTGGTAATGTTTAGGTGGGTGGTACAAAAAGTAACATCCTCATGACTGCCAGGAACTAAGGTTCCCCAGCAGAATATCATGTCACTGCTGAGTAAACACAGGTGTAATTAATAGCATTTGGGTGAACCAAGGCAATAGTCCTGTGCTTGCTCTGAGGATGTAGTCTTTTATCATTTTAATTTTATTTGGAAGTAAATGGGATAATGTTTGTAATAGACTTGATTATTTCTAGTCTAAGTTTTAAGGATGGCGAAACGCATCTGCTCAATCTCACCAAGAATCTTGTTAAGACCAAGCACCCAACCACATCTGGCTCCATTATCACTCAACACCGAGAAATCTGCTCAGCCCTACCTATTCACCAGTCAAAGTTGCAATATACTGTACATAATTTAAGCTTATGGGAATTCTTCTTTTTTTTTTCTTACTACATTTTTCTGCTCTTGTTACGGTCAAAGATAAGGCTTGAAGAGACTTCTTAAACTCCAGTGCGGTTGACAGATCATCTCTGTAAACACTGAACCGCCCCGCTGAGTGTGACTTGTGTGATTAGCAAGAGTGAAATAGCAGCACCATCTGTCGAACTGCCAAGCTACCTGACTGTCAGGGCATGACGTCTGTGATCACCGGCTTATAGCTTCAGGAATCTCAGATGGCTACTTTGATTGATTTCAACTGCATGCTTGTTTGAGCCCTACGATGGACTTATGACCTGCCTACAGTCTTTTACATTGTCTGCCGCAAAAAAAAAGTTAATTTTGACCTTGAACAGTGAAAGAAAGAGAGAGAGATTCTCCTCTGGCTACAGCTCTTCAAGGGTTTCATAACCTTGATAAATAGTTGCGGTCTAACAGTTAAGCACAAGCTGTATTTACTATATTATATTTCCTCCACACACATTGAGCTAAATATAAAGATGACAATAGCTGATGTATGTTCAGTGTGCACAACTTAGTGTTTATGTGAAGATGTCCAATCTCACAAAGGCTACTTGTTTGCTCTGATGCAGAGCCATGGATGAAGCTAAGGGGTTATCATTGCCTTTAACTTAATATCACAAAGCATTCAATTCGGAGAGCATGTTGGCAACACAAAACACACACATACGAACACATACACACATGAGATGTATGTTCAAAGTGAAATCACATCTGAAGCCCAGTGGATAAAAAACAAAAACAAAATTCAAATGCAAAAAGATGGTTTTAAAACCCTATCAATCATGTTAGACATAAGGTTAAATCTATTAACTCAAACTAGCCATAAGCTCACGTCCTGTCCCTCCTAAAACTACCACGTAAGACTGATAACAAGCCCAGAAGGTGAGTAAACTGAGTGTTCAAGAAACACAACAACCATCTGCGATGCAGTTTCCTTTCCACCTCCCCCAGTTCACAGACGTCTTGCAACACAACTGTAAAACAGTTGCTTTTCCTTCTGCACATGCAAAAATGAGGGCGATCGATTGAGCTGGAGCTGAGAGCAGGGAGATGCTGATGGTGTGTGGTGGGCCCTGAGCGAGTTGTTGATAGGTCGACAGGTCACCCACCCACCCACTCCTCATTTCCCATACCGCACTGCTGACATGGCAAAGCTCAAAATGGTAGGCGGTGCTCTTTAAGGTGAGTTTTGGGGTTAAGTCTATCTATCTATCTATCTATCTATCTATCTATCTATCTATCTATCTATCTATCTATCTATCTATCTGTCTGTCTGTCTGTCTGTCTGCGTGCATTTGTATGCGTTTGTGTGTGCAAAACACACATTTCTGTGTTTTTCTATTTGTCAGCTTTTCTGTTTATGTGTGTGCTTGTGGGCACAATTTTGCCCACTTTGTATTTTGCATAGCACCACTTGCAACTCAAGTCACTTACTATATGAATTGTGGTGTGTGACTTAAAAGTGTGTCAACACGTGTATATATATGCACAGACCTTTTTTTTTCACAACAGACACTTTCAAATGTCAGGAGAGGCACTTGTAGAATTAATAAAATGAACGATTGCTCCCTACCATTATGTGTACTGGTAAAAAGCCACTACAGAAAACCACAGACATGAAGAAGCAGATATATAACCGGATATCTTTCTTCTGTTTACTGTTTACCAGTAATTAATAATCCACATTCCTTCAGATATCACCATTTGCACCAATCCCATATTCATTTTAAATTTTTTGTGATTCGTCTTTTTCAGATGTTTGCATTCGCAACATGTCTAAGATCTAACCATACAACATGTCCTTTTTCTTTCCAGAGGTGCACTTCAGTTTTTTGCGGTATAACTTTTGTGCTGACTTAGCAGGTATTACTCTTCTGTGCAGACCCTGTTTGTGCATCGGGGCTGCACAGTGGAAATGTGCACCACCAACCTGCGGTGGTTGAACCATCCCGCTGATTCTGTGTAGAGGGGGGGGTGCCTTTCCACCTAGCAGGCACACGCTTCAATCTGAAAGTTACCTTGTCTTCTCAGATCTTTGCTTGATTTCTGCAGGTCCCCTTAAACAGTGGAAAGTGTATGCTCGAAGTGTTTTGATGTCTTGTTACTGTTATTCCCTGCTTTGTAGAGTTAAATTCATTTTTAGGTCATCAGGTGTTCAGTTTGTTGCTTAGTGGCACTATACATGTGGCAGCTTATCACAAGGTTTTAAGACCCATTGATAAGCCAGTTCAACAATCCTTCACCCCTCTTAGAAGTCTTAAAAAGTAGATACAGGTGATAAAGTAAAAGTAGTACTGTTTTATGTGTTTACGAAACAGAATGTGACAGTTCATTAACATTCGAACAAAGACTAATTTGCTTTTTCAAATTCATTTCATTTTATTTGTTTTTTCCTCTCTTTTCTGCAAAAATCAGCAGAAGCTAATTTGCCTAGGGCTGACTGAACTGTTGGATAAAGGTGTACGCAACAAACTTTTAAATTGCACCAAACATTGCATTAGATATAGATGTTGAACCTATAAGCACTTTTTTAATTTGAGCAAAATGTTTCATTTGACTCATGTAAACCTAAAATTCTGCCTCTGTGTGTTTGAATTATTATTTTTGTGTGCGTGTGTGCAGTTTTATGAGGAGTGAAACCTATTTTTAGATGATGAAAATTGCTTTAAGGGCACACAACAAAATTGGCATCCACCTCTATCAGCGCAATTGTTCTTGCCATATCCAAAAAAGAGCCAATTTTGTCAATTCTGTTTGGCAGCTTCAGGAGGACAGCCGCTACTTCACGGACATTTATTATGAAGCTGACGGGAAGTGCTGAAGGTTTGTCAGCAGAGCGAGTATGGAGAGTCTCAGAAAAATGTGACTGTAAGAGCAAGGTCTCTTTTTTTTTGTCAATGAAAGACTGAGCATGACAACTAATCCCTGATAAACAGAGCACAAACACTGACTTGGTTTTGAGTATGTGCTGTTGTTGTGTGAGTCAACTCCTCTGTTCTTGTGGATGACTTTTCATCAGTGAGTCATCTTTTTGTACTAATGGCTGATAGATTATTTATACGGTAATTTTATGAGCTCAAAAAATAGGATGTTAAATGTGATGTTTTGATCATTTTATCTAAACCTACTGTAACATGGGTTTTTTAAGCAGATATTTTGAGAATGGAACTGCAACCTTACATTTCTGGATGTATAGTCACCTCTTTCTGTACAATGTCAAACCTTTACTCCACTCAGCTCTGTTTCGTGACCCTTCACAACCTTCAGCTCATGTCAGTAAAAGCTGGCATCTTTAAGGAGGCACAAGAAGACCATCAAATGGAGCTCCGTCCATAGGTGAACTCATTTTTCTGATACTGAGACCTTATATGGGATCTGTAGGCTGTGTCAAGGTCCAAAAGTTTAAAATAGTAAGCAAAAGACTTAACAGTGTGAAGAGATTGCATAAAAATGAACACGCTGAGAGAGGTGGGTAGAGGGTAACAAGTGAGGAGAAAGGATGTTGGAGGGAGGGACGATTAGGCATTAAAAGGAAGAGATGGATGGATGGATGGATGGATGGATGGATGGATGGATGGATGGATGGATGGATGGATGGATGAGGGAGGGAGGGAGCTAGAAAGCGATAGAACCACAGAGAGAAAAAGAGAGAGGGATGAGGATGAAGTGTGAGTTTGGCTCAGTGAGAGCAGCTGTATAGAGGACACTGTGGGTGGAAGTGGTAGAGTCGTGGGTGAGCTCAGAGTTTAACTGCCAACCTTGCCTGGTCTCACAAACTGTCCGTCACACACGCGCGCACACACACACACATATACACACACACATAGACATTGCACGCACACAGTCATTCACATACATACATCCTCGCTTGCACATGCATACACACCAGCATGCAGAGTTTCAGCTTGACAACCTGGAGAACTTTCTATGTCGTTTAGTATATGCCAGACACGAGAGGAATCTGTCCCTGTAATGAGTCGTGTGCTTTCAGTGCCACCCCACTCACACTGGATGTTACATTGTTGGAGACAAGTTGGTTATAGCAACAGTTGAGGCAATATTGGTGCATAAGAATGAGGGAAATGCAACTGTGTGCAGGACGGTTTGGATGCAGCTTGTAGATGGAAGGATAAATGATCTGGGTGGGAGGGATTTGGGGCGGGGTGGGGGCTGGGGGTGTTGCTCGGTTTGTGCCAATTTGTTCCCATGTGTGTAGTCAATTGTAGGTTGCCTCTTCTTGCCGAGACTTCTGCTATGATAAATAATGAGAGCACCAGATCCTGAAATAGAGTACCCCCCCTCCCTTGTCCCTGTGGTCCGCTCTTGTGAAGCTCCCGTCCAGCCGTGACTTTTCCAAGTGATCCCCTCCCTGCTGCCTCCTCCGTTTTGGTTAGCATGCCGGCTAAATCTGTAGCCGTGCGTCTGTAATTAGGCTTCGCCTTTGCTGGATTGAGTGCTACACACTGGCAGCTGGCAGGCCAGGCCAGCGCAAACACACACATACACACGCACAGTGATATGCATGAACGATTGCACAGAGACACACACTTTATCTCTCATGTAGAATAAGAGGATAGAGGGTCTGATGGTTGCAGCGCAGGGTGGAGTGCTGGGGTTAAAGAGCAAAAGGAGCCAAAACACCGATCATCACCCACCTCACCTTAGCCTTCATCATCCTCTGCTTCCCCTTCATCATCGTGATCTCCTCAATGCTTCGACTGCCTCCTCTTTAGCTCTACACTTTTGTCAGCTTGTCTTTTGCTTTTCATTTCTCCCCTCCCCTTACCTCATTCCTTCCTCTTCCACTCAACCCCTTCTTTCCTCATCGTACCCCTACCCTGCCACGAAACCACGCGCCTGTCCTGATTCTTTCGCTCCCCAAATTCTTTCGATTATTCCCACTTCTCCTCTCTTACCTCTTCCCCTGCTCAACCCATCCCATCCCAGTGCTGTTGAGTGTAGAGTGGGTAGGTTGACCTGGCAACACTTAAAACCACAGTAGTTATGAGAGCTTTTTATTTCCAGCTATATATATTATCAAAAAAAAAAAGGAGAAAAGAAAGAAAAAAGAAAACGTGTGATGTTACCTCAGCCCTGTTGCCGCCCAATGAGGGGGCTCCAGCACAAGGCAGCACGCGCATACAAAAGCACATGCTCATACACAGATACAGGTATGACTGTAAGTTATAATTCCAAGTGAGGTTTAAGTGAGGTCATATTTTTTTTTTGTTTATTTTTGTTTGTTGTTTGTTGTTTTAAAACCACAGGTATTAGTAAAGTTAGTAACCTTAAAGTTTGAGATTTTATACGTGACATCGCAATCTTATAAAACAAGCTCAATTGTTGTACTTTTAATAGTGACATACATGATTAGTTAACTATAATAACTATAAGACTATTTCTATCTACAGTACTATATTTATGTATATTTTGATACATATAACAGTCATGACAACTATTTTTGTGCTTAAATATTTTTGCTTGACAACAGTGGTGCATCAATCCCCTCATCTACATGTTGGCCCAGATGTCTCAGAACATCTAATAGCATTCAAATAAAGGCATTCCTACCCAACAAATGTCGAGTGTCGTCCTCAATTAAACGACCATGAAGATGCTTAAATAAAACATTTCCTGTCCTTTCAGCAATGTGTGTTTTTCCCCTCTCACTAGCGCGGCTTGACACCCGTAACTTGTGCTTTTGTGGCCTATAACTGCATGCTTGTTTCTGACAAGAGCCTCTGATTCCGTGTTGAGATGAAAGGCATGAAAGGCCAGTCATTTGTGTCAGCGTGTGGTTTCGTCAACTCTGCCAGGACACTCTCAAGTTTTGCCGGACCCTGTAGTCACATGCCTAACCAGCGGCGTGGCTATTTTAGCTGTTCCGAACTGCAAAACCCACAATCCTCCACTGACCAGCACCCTCTCCTCTCTGCTAGGTATAATGACTATGTGGATATTGATAGACCAGGGGGATTATTATCGTCCACTGAATATGCTTTTATTTTGTCCTGGCTCAATCTGGAAAGCAGAAAACAAGCAATCATGTATCCCTCTTTCACTCTGCCTTTGTTTTTTTTCTGTTTTTGCTTCATTCCTCTGTAACCTGAGGTTGCCCTATAATATGTACATTCATGCATATTTTACCTTAAGAATATGTGATTATAACCAAGAATCATAAACACAGAAAATGTCCAACACAAACTGAACTAATCCATAAAATATAAACATAGTTGGGTTTTTTCTGGAATGCACTAAATTCACGAAAATGTTTTCTATATTCAGGAAACAGCATTCGGTATGCTCATACTTTGTAAAATATTTAATCTGAGTTGATAAAATCATCTACCCAAATTGGCTGCTCTGTGGTTCTGAGGTCAACACCATGCACTTTTGTTTGGAGAGCAAAATGTTCACATATTTTTTTTAGTATAAATAAAACCATTTTAATACAAGCACTCTTGGCTGTAGTTGGGGGTTAATTGGACAGCTATGAGTTGGAATCTGACCTCCTGTGAACCAGCACCGTATGCTGCATAATATGAAAATATTGTAAAATGTGTTTTAATTCCATTACACTTTAACATTGATGCATGTTTTTCCTATGTAAAAATGTCCAAAATGCAGTCAAAAAATTGTAAAATGTGTAAAAGTGTAAAATTAGTTCTCCAATTTCTTTTTTTCAATAAGTACAAAATACATTTTTGTTTGTATTTTTAGCCACACTCATGACTTTATGAATGCCATGAGTGCTACTATGAGCTTAATATGGTATTTTCTTAGACTTTAGCTTAAGACTGAATAAAACTATTGTGATAAACAAGCTATCAAAATGCATTCTTCCACTTTATACTTGCTTTTTTCAGTGCATAACTGGGTTCGTTTTGATAATAGTAATAATGGTCAATAAGATAAGCATGTACTGATGTATATTTCCTAAAGTTTGATATCCTGGCCATGTAGCTGAACTGCGGGGAAAATATGTCATCAGAAATAAAATCAGTTAAGAAAAGTGGTATAAAAAACACTGGGCACAGTTTTGAGGTGCATGTTCAGCTTCGTGTCCTGTTGCAAATTTATTAAGAGTTTAAACTGAATATTTTTAATGTGATAACTGTTTATTAAATGTACTTTTGCATAAAGCAAGTAGATTTGTAATCCTACATAAATAGCTTAACAGTGCAAATGATTTACAGTCAAACTATATTTCAAGTGCATAAAGTAAAGATTTGAATTATTTATATGTTGCTGATTAGCTTGATGTATAATAATACAATTTATCTGCAATAAGCAACTAAAGCTATAAAATAAATGGTATGGAAAAGAAAGTACAATATTTGCATCCAAAATATAGTAGACCTGAAACAGAAAGTAGCATAACAAGGAACAAGTGCATCAAACCTGTACTTCAGTATTCAAGTACATGGTGCTGGGTAGTGTAAGATTAATAGTGACCTAGTCCAATGGCATTTGTGGGAGGGACCTCTGGGGCTCCAGAGAGGGCCAATGATATTTAAGGCTAGTGCCACCCCATGCCCTCCCTTTGGATATGCCCCTGTACTAATGGACAAAATGTCATCCATTGGGAGTAGACTATGTCATTAGCACCAATGGTAGTGAAAATAATGGCTACTGTGGCTAACACCAGCATTTATCAGGTATTATGGATGCCAGTATTGTGTCTAGAGTTTGTGCATATTAAACCCGTCATCCATGAGTTAAATGTGTTGTCAGGATTTACTCAAGTTGAAAATGTAACTGTAATGTCCAGCAGTGAGCATAAGAATCACAGTCAAATATTTAGTCATCATTAACAATCAGTGCACAGCTTGCACTGATTTGGAACAACAATCCTCAGTTGAAAGTACAAGATTTAACAAAAGCATCCAAACTGAATTAATATAACACAACACCAGCGAAATGTTACCACAATCTTAACAGGCTTATTTGACTACTTCTTGTAAAGCTGTAGCCTTATAGCTGATTTTTTTTTTTAATTTAAAAAAAAAAAGATTTTTTTTTTGTTTTTTACTTTTAGAAATGTTTCTTGTCGAGTTAGCCCAACTCTGTCTGACCCTTGCTTTTATCTCCATTAACTCCCGACTAGCTCTTCAGGTCCTTAATTCTCTAAATATTCGCCAGCTAGTTCTAGTGTTAACTGTGTCTGTCTACTAGTTGCTGAGCATGCGGCAAACTGTGGGTTAACATAGCTTTTCTTGTATTTAGGGTGATTATATATGGGACAAGCTCAGTGTATTTTGGGTTTTTTTTGCTAACTCAAATATTTTGTATGAGACAACGGAAAGAGAGCAGATCAACTTTCCCTCAGCCTCACTCTCAATAGTTGTTGTCACATCTACACCAGGGGAGTGAATCTGCTGATACACACAGATGGATGCTGTTTCTGTTCAAGGGCCATGATGAGAAAACCACAACAGACTGATCGCAGGTATCGGCCTGCTGATAACAGTCTAACCTTTAAAGCTGTGTCTCTCTCTGTCTCTGTGGAGAGGAGTGGATCCTGCACCACATCCTGTCAACCCCACATGATCATGGCCTCAACAAGGCTGTTGCAAACATCAGCACGCAACAAAGAGAGCAAAAATGTGGGCCAGCTGAAGGATTGAAACCTGGAAAAGATACTTTCTTAAGTTTTCTTCTCTTTTTTCAATTCACCCAAGGCAAAGTAGCAGAGCGAGGATCACGTTCACATTTCCTGCTGTCATCTCTTTAGTGAAACAGTTACACTGCGTGTCCCTCGGTGATGGCGTTACTGCCCAACCAAAAGCTCTCCCACCTCCTCTCTCAGTGGGTCAGCTGGGCCCAGGGTGTGTGGGATGTTGCTGTATGTAGAGGGAGAGGGAATCTGTGTGAACACTGTGTAGGAGAGGCTAAGAAAAACATTACGGCCTGGCAGCTATGTTGTAGGGAGTGGAGGATGAGGA
>VURO01048761.1:14599-39349 GCA_015108175.1 Pelvicachromis taeniatus
GTGTAAGGGGTGGGGGTGGCTGCTGAGCTAATATCTCTGAGAGTGTGGTTAGATCATATTCTCTCCATGTCATCCCAGGCTGTGGGTGGGGTTTTGTGGTGGGGCTCGTTGGGAGGGAGGGATGGATGGGCAGAAAGAAAGAGAAGGGAGAGTAAGAGGGAGAGGTAGGACTGGATCTGGAGAAAGACGGGTGGAGGGGGTTGAGAGATGGGCAGTGCCGACAATTCCCACTAAAGCGTACACCAGCGTTACACCCCTGAAGTGGCAAGACTGGTTCACATGAGCTCTTCTCTTGGTTTTTTTCCCTCTTCTTCTTTTATTGTTCTTTTGCTTCCTTGTATCTTTAAACTAAGGAGACGCTTTTCAAAGTATGACACATATTTAAGAATTTGGAAGAAACACACTATTTACCAAGTATTTTTTAGACTGCGGCAGATTGCATTATGTTGAAGGAATTTTGGGTAATGTGGCAAAATTGGACAAAGTTGACAACAAAACACATTTTGTGTTTCAAATACAATATAAGACCAAAAGTATTGGGCCACAACTCTTAATGTTTGAATTGAGATCAACTATAAATGGTGTTACTGGAAAGTGGAAGTTTCTAAGAGCCACAGCAACTCTGCTGAACCACGTTGAGTTACAGAGTGCCTCAAAGTGTGCTGGCTCATTAACTGCAGAGCTTCAAACTTTCTCTAGCATTAACATCAGCACACAAATTGTGTGCCAGGAGCTTCGTAGTATGGGTTTCAATGGTCCCATGTACTTTTGTCCACATTGTAGCCCACCTTTTTGGTACAGGCTAGATCGCAACAGCTATTATTTTTGGTACAAAAATAACAGACTGAAATGTCAAACCTGGTGGTATCTCCTAAATTGAGACGTTATTAATACGGCTATAGGCTCTTATGGCTCTTATGGTGGTAATAACTTTAATAAACATGAGCACAAGACACCCTATAAAGAGTCAATGAATTGAAACATTAACTTGTAATTTAAAAGAGATTATTATGGATTTCAAAATCTAATTTGGTTTTCATATGTACCCATTTTCAGTGATATCAACTTTGATAGCAGGAACTTGGCATTTAAATCTTGTCTTTCACTCGTTTATGTCATATTTTTCAAGTAACCTATATTTGACAACAACTTAATAAAACTGAAAATTCTCTTTTTGGTGTGCCACTCCAATATTTTTAGTGGCTCCCATATGGCCACCCATATACAAAAATTCTGGAGGCGCCCCTGGCCCTTCTTAGTCTTCCTTATGGTCTGCAAAAATGAGAAGAATATAATTATATAAATACACATTTTCCTGAAGATTAAATCATTCCTCATTTACTGTATAGTTACTGCAATTACCTAACTTCCTGGTTGGAAAAAAAAAAACCCTCCACAGCCTCCTTTTGTGGTCCGGCACCGTTTGCACAGAACACACTAACTTGTTTGCAAACGCTTGCTAGTTGCTCTCTGAGCAGTAGAGAACCTGTATAAAGTATGTCATAAAGCAGAAACAGACACTGTTTGACTTCAAAGTAAAAGCTTTATTTTTTTGAAACACGATTTCTTTCATGCATACTACAGCCAAGCAAAGTGCAGCAGTCAGGAACCTCCAGGAGCTACTCGCAAACCAGTCAGGGGAATAAACATTTTCCTTTGTCACTGGTGGTTGTATCACACCAAAAATGGCAAACAGCTTTGTGCGCACAATGCCATGCAAGAAAACTCTCAGGAGAGCAGAGAAGAAGGAAGTGACAGCTGCTTCTTCTCACCGAAACCATGGGCTGTGCAGGTTAGCAAATCAAACTCCAGATTTTTTACAAAATCCAAACATGGTTGGTGTAATGATAACACAGATTCAACGACTTGAAGTGTGTAAGTGAAAATGCCCAATACTGACATAGAAAACACAGCTAAATTTGGCTGCTCTACAGTAGCAGGCAACATACTATTGAAGTTTTCATTCATACTTGTTTTTATCTTTTCCTCCCAAAAAAGAAATAACATGGAGAATCTGTAAAAATGGCCTGCATTGTTGCATATGTCATAGTAAATGGAGCTGCTATAATCTCTGCTAAGACAGTTGACACAGTTAAGCCCTTAATTCTCAAACCACCTCTCTCCCATCCTCGCCTTTCCCTTCTTCTTTCCTCACCTCTTTCTTCAAGTATTTTTGGCTTCCTCCCCATTTCTGCTTTAGTTAGGCACGTCAGACTGGTTTTATGGGGGTTATAATGCAACTTCCACATGAGGGTGTCTTGTTTTGAATGATGACTAGTCTTAGCCCCTGAACCAAGTTTTGCCTGATCCCACTTTGTCACGAACACTCACACCTTCGGGTGTGTCTGCTTATTGTGCGTCTACAATAAGCAGACACACTCATACCAAAAATGGGTATTTGATTGACTAAGCATGGTTGCTGGGGCTGCCAACTGTGACAGCTGACACAAGTAATCAAAAAGACCACAATTTACCACACAATAATGATTACAAATTGAGATAAATATGAAATGACAAACATGAGAATCTCAAAGTCCTTTGATTGGTTATGCTTTATGTAGTTACATTTAATCATGCTTGTCCTGTTCTGTAGGTGCTTAACAGTGAGTAGGGCCTTGTTTCTCACAGGAGTCCAGTTACATGTATTTATTTTATAAAGAACAATGTGTACAGGCTGTTCCTAGAGCCACCCTGATTCTCTCATTTAAGATCAACAACACTCCTCATGACTCTGCTGCTACCGTAATAAATTTAACAGAGGCAGAAACTTCTTTTGCCTTGTTTTTAAAACTTTTGCCTCTGTCGGAGTGCTGCTTTCAAACAGCACTAGCAGCTCAAGTTAAAATAGCTCAGATCAGACTAGCAAGCCCGAGTTCTGAATGCTGGTCAGTACATTGGAGCACCGCCCCGACACTGAGCTGACATACAGCAGGAAGCCATCTGTTTACACTGGTTTAACACTACATACAAATATCACACCAGAAAAGATGTTCAGACACTCTTCTTTTATCTTCAGCGTGTAAAAGAGATCCAGACGGATTAGTCTTGAATGCAGTCTGTTGTCATTTCAGGGACAGCACACAGTGAGCAATAAAAGCTACCTTGCTTTTATCAGAGCCTTAAAAGATAAATTTACTGATACCGACAAAACATGTCAGCGCCACAATGGACAATTTCAAAAGAGAGAAAATCAATGCAACAGAACAATGGATATCTTTTTAGTCATGCGTTCTTCTTCCTGGTCAAAACCCGGTGAGTACATTACCCACAATGCAACACAACTGCAACTCAGCAGAGATTTGGTTGTGTTCTGTTAGTTGCCTCAAGCCTCTTGCCTTAAGCAGAATTTAGTAGCAGATTACAGAGGTCTACAAAATCACCCCCACACTTTTTCATTTGAAAGCCTCAAGCCCAATGATGTTGACTCAGCTGACATCATTTGAGAGAATTTCTGAGAGGAAAAATTTGCCTTTCAATCAGCACCGATAAACCTGAACATGTCTAGTGATTAGAGATGTACTGGGGAAATATTTGCTTTGGCTTTATTAAACTTATATGTGCATAAAAGGCTGCGTTTTATTCTGAAAAGACCTGTTTTACTTCAGTTTTCACAGTGAAGCAGTTCTCTCCCACCACACATGGAGTCTTATAAAGGACCCAATGGGTTTTCAAAACCTGACCATCCATCTATTCATTCAATTTCTGATGCTTCCTTATATTGGGGTTGCTGGGATGCCTGTCTCAACACAGATGTCCAGACCTCCATCTCCCCAGCTATGTCCTCTAGCTCTTCTGGTGGGCTTAGTGTCTCCTCCCAGGAAGACATGCCTGAAATGCTTCACCTAGAAGATCTCCAGGAGGATTCTTGGTCATATGGCTAAACCGCCTCATCTGGCTGCTTTAAATGTGGAGGAGTAGCATCTCTGCTCTAAGTCTCTCTGGAATGTTTCTCATCCTAGCTCTCAGTGAAATCCCAGACACCCTTTGGAGGAAACTCAGACCCACCGCTTGTATTGGTGATCCCTTTTGTCTGGTCTCTACCCAGTTTGTGACAACAGGTGAGGGTGGGAATAAACTACCCTCTCACTGATGAAGACCCAGAGATACTTAAACTTCTCCACATGGGACAGGAACTCCTTTGCTACCCGTAATGGGCCTTACACTTGGAGGAGCTAATCAAAGCCGCTTAACACTCGGTTACAAACTGCCCCTGAGTGAGATGAAGGTTGCCGCATGATGAGATCAGAAGAACAACGTTGTCTGGTCAAAGCTTAGCGCTGGTACAGAGACCAACAAAGCAGAAAGTCTGCACCTAAATATTCTGACCATAAACATTGCAAACAGAATTGTGAGGGTGAAGTAAAAAACAAATCAACAACAAACTACAGTCTCCCATAGAGCTTCACATTCCCCATCTGTCTGTCCATCGAACCTTCAAATGTGCATTTTCGTCAGTCTTAAAAAAGAGGATTGTTGACTCTCGACGTCCAATCTGAAAGCTATATTAAAAAAGAAGTCAAATATTGTCATAGCCAATGCGTTAACTCGCCGAGGACACTTTGTGTGGGATGAGAACACATTTACCATGCAGCTGGCAATGGCTTCCTATGTCTAGTGTCTTTACTGACACATCTCATGAAGTTTCTACTTCGAAAACATTGCCAAGCTGTAACATGAAGAGGGACTTAACATATTTTTTTTTGTGTTTTTTTTTTTCACCCCCATCCCCACCCACTCGCTCACACAGAAAGGTGGAGGAGGACAAAGAAGTGGTTGATGTTTGTACCTCAGGCATCAGGTCATATATGTTTGAACCTTTGGAAGCAAACAGACCTGACAAAAATGTTGATGTTGTTGCAAGCCGACGCCTCCCACACACACCTACACACCTCAAACCCATTGTTAGCTTGATGGACCAAGTTCACTTTTTACAGGAGGATAAAAGGGAGGCTAAATATTTGGCAAATCGGAGAACAACAGACAGAATATGTATACTAAGAAACCTTAGTACCTGGGGTTGTTGCATATATTACGAACTCATTTTTCAGTGTTGTCACTCTATTCCTAATAACTGGTTTGGTTTCTGAGTCATCTCCACATATAGCTGATGAAATATGCAAAGCATCAAAATATATTTTACTTGTAAGTTATACATTTTTCCCAGCTTCACACACACACACACACACACACACACACACACACACACACACACACACACACACACACACACACACACACACACACACACGCTATTCATGAAACAGATTTCATCACCCAAAAGATGGCCTGTAAGCAGAAACAGGTCTATGTGACAGATTTGGTGGATAAGATGGTGACACCCACTCCACAGGTGGCAGGATGAAAGCAACAGCAGCATGTGGGTGTAACTTCAAGTTGATGTTCTGTGTTCCGAATGCCTTTTTCTCTTTGTCGTATTCAAAGGGGGAAGTTTTGTACCCTGGACCCCGGTTTCTTGCACGTAAAAAACAGCAGGTAGCAGACGCATGCAGAGACATAATTAAAAATCCTGATTTTAATCAGTGTTGGAGGTGATATTTATGCATGCTGTAGAGGAGACTTGTTTATGCAAAAAGAAATCCCAAAAAATAACATTTGCACAAGATTATTCACTTTTTATCTGGCGAGGAATCAAAATTCTCAGAACTCCTCTTTTGCTCTGCTGCACTGCCCTTGATGTGTCTCGTCCTGCTTAAGTTTCTCAGAAACCCCGGTAATTAACAGGGTGGTAAACCTTGCCAACGGATTTATGCTAATGAATGTGAACCGACCCATCATGTTTGTTTTAAACGGATATGAAAAAAGTTGAGAATTTTTGTTTGTTTGTTTGTCTCTTTGAATGTGTGTGTGCGTGCGTGCGTGCGTGCGTGCGTGCGTGCGTGCGTGCGTGCGTGCGTGCGTGCGTGTGTGTGTGTGTGTGTGGGCCTTTATAGAACTTTCATAGCAAAATAATGCCGGCTATATTTATGTGCATCAATCATAGCATTTAACAGTACGAGATAACAACACAGTGAACAGATCATTTTGAAACTGTACAGTTGTCATTTACAGAAAAAGAATATGACTCAAAATCTTAATAGTTCAACTTTCCTGGAAGGAAACTTATTCACTGATTCACTGATATCTATGTGCTCAACATGGTGATAAAAAGATTACAAAGTCTGCAAACAGCCTAGAATGGCACTGTGCAAATGTAGCAAAATCATCTAAGGCTCTAAGGAGTGGTTATGTGCCTCAGGTTAAAGTGTCAACTGTCATATGGACCACCTCAATGCTGACAGCAACCACTGTAAACTCCTCATATTCCTTGTTGAGGTCAGAGGACAATGGACATACTGCTTCCAGCTGAGAGGAAGGCAATAATAACAACTTGTTACAACCAAGTCATGCAGAAGAGCATCTTTGAATGCGTAAAATGTTGACTCTTGAAGCAGATGGGCAGCAGCAGAAGACCGTGCCTGGTGCTACTCCTGGAGGCTAAAATTCACACCAAAATTGGACATTAGAAGGTTGGAAAAATGCTGACTGGTTTAATGAGTCCTGATTTCCGCTGCACCATTTGAATTGTATGGTAAAATCAGGCACTGATATAAGGCAGCATGGCTCCATGCTGCCTTATTCAGGCCACTGGTCATGGCATAATGGTGATTAAGCATCCTGTAAATACCACAGCCTACCTGTTGATGGCCATGTCCATCCCTCTATGACCACAGTGTACCCCATCTTCTGAGGGCTGTTTACAGCAGGATAACACACCATGTCGAAAAGCTCAAATCAGTTCAAAGTGGCTTGTTGAACATGAGAGTTCACTGTACGCAAATGGACTCCACAGTCACCAGAATGTTTCCAGCACCTTGCTAAATAAGTGGCGCAAAAAATTGAGGCAGATCTGATGGCATCCATCCTGGTTTTAAAAAACTAACAGGTACACTTTTAGGCAGGTCTGGTGATGGTAGATTTTATGTGGTAAAATCGGCCCATTAACCCCATATTTGTTTTATTTTGATTTAATAATTTCAGTTTATTCAAAAAAATCAAAACCTTTCCTAAAAACAGCTGTTGCTGGGTATCACGATATGCGTGTTTCTGTTTAGCTCAACATCTCGCGGATGATCTCAGAACACACACACACACGCACACGCACGCACGCACACACACACACACACACACAGTAACTCCAACTTTCTGTCTGAGACAGGTTGGAAAAAGCACAAATGGGTTTTTTTTAAAACTTGTGTAAATGTGTCAGTTTTCTTTGCACCACTGCAGGCAATTTTAGCACTAATTATGTCTCACCACTGAGTTTGCATTGCAATTACGCCACAAGTGAAATGCGGAGTATACCTGTATTTTTCTGGCGAGCTTTATTTTTGCTTTTGTGTGTAGGCTTTGAAATTTCAGTATTGCCTTTTGAAGAATGATTATTTCCTCACAGACTTTTTAGGTTTCAGCAACAACAACGACAAAAAAAAGAAAAAAAGAAAAATGTTGCACAGACAGATCAGCTCAGTGTTATTTGTGTTACACCTTTTCTGTCCTATTGTAGCATTTTTCTATGCCAAATAAAAAAGAGAAAGCAAATACTGGTTTCCTTGTTCCAAAGCACACTGCAAAAGACAGGACACAAAATAATCAAACACATGCTGGGTGTGTACCAAGAACCTGCAAAAGACAATAGCCAGAGGATGCCAGAGCTATCACATTGGTATGTTCTTATGTCTAATTGTCGCTGGTTCAAATCCTAACCTAGCCTGGGAATCTTCAGTTTTAATTGCCTGCCAGGCTGTTTGTTTGCACACTGATAAATTATGAAAGCTGTATGTTACTGTTGAACAAATCCTGCTACAGATTCATTCATGACAGAGTTAAATAGGTAAGAGCAGCTCAAGCGGCTCCTCCTCTGGGGCTTAAACAAAATGAAGCCAACACTGAAGAGCTGAAAACTGAACTTCCTCAAATGGCCACTTGGGGCTGGCTCCAAAGTAAACCAGTTCCCACAGTCCCCCAATTTAAAAAGCCAAACTTCACAGCTTTAATAAACATGTTTACCGTGTATCTTCCAATAACCGCCGGTCTCTTTTAAACGCCAGTTTCTAATGTTTGAAAACATGTCACACAAATAGATCTCGCCCGGTCTCCAATAGTAGCCGGGCAACCTTCGACCCGGAAGTCTCTCCGCGCTGTCTTCTTCTTCTCCTTTTTAAATTTTATTGGCGGTTGGCAAACAACTGAATGGTGCGACTGGAACGTCGCTCAAAAACCCCCCCCCAAAAAACCCTCCACACTGTCGTTGGTCCTCCCTGTCTCGTCACTCGGCCAGCTGTTTCCAATCAGCCCTCATCTACGACCACCGGCATTTAAACTCGCTGCAGCGACCATCAAAGTGGGATTATTACACTGAACTGGAACTGTCGGCTAGCGAACCTGCTAACTTTTACTTCCTCTTAAGGAGAATCTGGCAGAGAGAAGTTTTGGGGAGCACAATTGGGAACTGCATTATTCGAGAACTGTTGGAATACGTTTTGGAGCACTGTAAGTAAACGCACTGTCTTTTCACCTCAGTCTAAAAACCGCGCCTGGGTCCTCTTTCCCTCTCACTTCCGCGACAATTCCGAGAAGGGAATAAAAGCCGGTCTCTTTTAAATGCCGGGCCGGCAGGATAATTTTTTGAATAAACGCCCGGGCTACAATTGGAAGATATAAGGTAGCTACTTTCACCTTTTGTGACACCTTACTTTCTAGGTGGTGTTTTTTAATAACTCGTGCATTTTTTTAAACTTATATTAATGGATGCAGCTACTTCATGTCTAAAGCATCTGTTCAGTCTATTGCAGCACCACCTTCTCATCCAAGTATAGAGAGCCCTTTCTAAAAAAAAAAAAAATCTCATATAAGAAGACAATGGTGACCATAAAGAATCTGCACACCCAGAGTTAGTGTCCGTCTTTGATATGCAGTCTATCGTGGCCATGTTCACTATAATGGACTGACCACCTACCCTTTACCACCTTCCTTCCTTGCATACCATGTATTTTAAGGGGTCACAGAAGATGTATTGATACTGAGATCACTATTTTTGCCACAACACTAGCAAGCTGTGAACATATCACTGACAGATCAACACCTTCAACGCTCTCCCCGTTAGAAGGCTGTTAGAGTTGGTTTTCAAAGGTTGTCTTTATGGGGTTTCTTTAGCTAATGTGTTAGCAAATATTTGCTCATTTTGACACCAAGATGTTACAAGGCAATATTCTCATCTTTTATGACTTTTTTTTTTCTTTTAGTCTGTACCAATCACTCAGGGAAACACATGGCACTTTAGCAAATAAATTCCCCTCAGTGTTCAACAGCTAGTCCCAGGTATGTCTGACTGGCAGTCAATGCTATAAAGTAATCCAAAACAGTAATGTTATGAACCAGACGGCTGATTAAACTCGCTACAGGGCTCCATAAAGCAGGCGGGAGCTGCAGGTTTGGCTGAACAACCTTTTTCTATCTCACACTGTAAGAACGAGGAAATCCTTTCACATTTCCGTGCTGTTTTCACTTTGTCATTTGATGCCTTACTATAAAAATATGAATCATCGACACTTTAATCAAGTGATGCGGTTGCTTTTTTACAAGTGTGACATTTCCACGTGTTAAACTGAAAAGGCAAACAGGCTTTTCTCTGGGGCTTGTTTGACAGACACGGGATTCACCGAAGCCTTTTGCCCCTCTATCGCCCAGCAACATTTACATCGCCGATTACACCCTCTTATTATATTGCCATTATGCTGCGTTATGGTCTTCAGAGCAACACAATGGTTCCAACATCTTGCCAGGTACAAGCTGTTAGAGTGAAACACACGTCCAAGTACATTCAGACCCTGTCAGCGACTCTTTACCACCCGTACCTTTTCAAACTCCTTTCATTTCTCCCCTCAATATGTCTTTTGTTGGACACCTGATATGAACCCCTGGAGCTCCTGGTTGACACAGGTAAAAGCCCACCCACTTTTTACCCTTTACCCTGCAGATCTGCCTCACTATGACTATTTTATTTCCAATTCCTGCTTCACCGCTTGATTTTCTAACCCATGCTCCTGGTTTGTCCCTTGTCTTAGCTCTCGTCCAGCGTCATCTCAGGCTCCAGACCTTCAGGCACTGGTCAGGCCTGAGAGCACTCTCTCAGCTCTAGTCAGCACCACAGCTAAGCTCTGTCATTTCTCAGCCGTAATCATACCACCCCAGTCAAACGTGCAAGCAGGTTTTTAGGCTTGGCTTGTTACTGTGTGTGTGTGTCACTCCCCTCCCCTAAGCACAGGTGGACTTGTAGGGAACGTTGCCAAATAGTTTTGGTTTAGAGGGAGGGAGGGGTGTTGGCTGAGGCTGGTGGGTGTAGCAGGTTTTTTTTTTGTTGTTGTTGTGTTTCTTAGATAACCGCTTCGTGGAGCGGTACCTTTTCACTCCCCCAAATCACGGACACACCTTCAGAGCAAATTTGAGTGTGTTTCGTGCCTGCTCTCACTTTCACAAGTCTGCCAGTGCTGAGACAGTGCTGTGTTTCCTGACAGGGAGTGAGAGAGGAACTGAAATCAAAACTTCTCTTCTTAAAAGGTCAGTAACATCTTGCTGTCTCTGTTCACTTTTCTGCTCTTTTCTCCGTCACGCTATCATTTGTCATCATCGAAAAAGTCGTAAAGTGAGGTTCGCATTTTCTCTCTGTTCTGGCAAAAAAAAAAAAAGTTCAAAGCATACACAAGCTGCCGGCTACCTCCTGCGCACCAGAATCAAACTAACGGATGGCTGACCTTTTGCAGAATCGGGCTCTTCTGTGCGACCAATTTTGAATTGCAAATTGCTCCATGTTTCAAACTTTTCATGATGGGATATATGTTTAGGAAAAAAAAAAAAAAAAAAAGACTGCTCAGGCTATGCAGAAACATTTCTGTGTGCATATCTCGCAACAGATGTGCGCACAGTGAGTGAAAAGACTCCCCCTTTCAAATAGCAACCGCACACCAAGGGAGGAAGCAAGTGAAAGCATGACAGAGCTGGAACAGATTGAAAAGACTGATATCATTTTTTTTTTTTTTACTGTTACTTGTTTTTGTTGTAGCAGCAGCTTGTACAACTACATGAAGATTGATTGCACGTGACTTTAATCTTGCATCTGCAATTGTACGATCGGCCCGGGCACAGCCTGAGCATACAATGCCTCTAACTGACGAGGTAATAACAAGACGATCTGACACATGGGTTTACATGTGTCCGGCAGGAGTCCGTTTAATCAGCGAGCGATCATACGCTCTCAATTTAGAGTGATCTTAGCTTCCAATTCAGTTTCACTGTGCAACAGATGTGGGGGCAGAGGTGTGACATTCACAATTATTTCACTCTTCCTGTGACTCTTCATCAAATGCCACGAATAACTTCAAGAGTATCATTACAGGGCGGTTATACGCAATATCTGTAACAAGGTACTGAAGTGTTCTTGAGACATCATGACTTAATCATTGTGCGATGTCAACTGTCCTGCTTTCTGTGTTAGTAAGGCTGGCATGGTCCTAACTGAAGTGGCAAATGCAACCCTTCCACTGATTTCAAAGAAACTTGCAATTATGCTCTATATGCTTCAAATACTGTACAAACTAGCGGTGCTTTTAATCAACAGTTTATAACAAATGAGCTCAGTTTTCAGTACAGACCTAAAAACAGGCGGCTGTGGTCTAAAGCAGCTTCACAGCTCACGAACCACATTATTATCACCAGGTTCTGACTTTACATACGCAGTTTGTTTCCGTTTATCAGAGAACAAGATGGATCGTGTGAAAATGAATGGAAAATTAGCTGCTTCCTCAAAACGCGGTGTGAGATAATAAAGGGACCGTGAGCAAAACAAAACTTCAGCATGTACAGAACATATCAGCTTGAAAGCTTATCAGCAATCATCGTTAATTTAAAAAAAAAAAAAAACCTTACAGAGCTTTCTTTCCTGTTGCTGTGAGGTTAGATGGGGATAAAATCAAGTAGACGCTACCACACCTATTCTCGTCTGACTACAGCCCGACGTCTACTTCTTTCTCTCTCTAGGATTAGTGATTTGAACCTGATCCTCGCTGGTCTTTTGTTACAGGGCCTCGCTTACGTCGGCGGTGTTTAACAAACATTACCCGGGACAGATTTCAGCTGGTGTTTGTACAATCTCACCTACAGTATGCCGTGCAGATCATGACAAGCCGGTTAGCTTAGCGAACCGGCGTGTATGGGCACAAAAAGTGCTTGACTAAGAGATTTTAACAGCCCTGAATCAATTTGTCAAAATGAATGAAGACACAGCTTCACATCTGAAGAATTATGCAATGTGTTCATTGTGAGACTGACGGTGAATGAGTCCGCACGCCTTCTTCCCACCTGACAGCGTGTGGGCATGCCCATGTAACAGCATCCACACGGGGATACACAATCTGATGCTAACCCTCTGCGACACAGATGTCATCATGGCAGCTGTCCTAAATCAGATTTTTTTTTTTTGAAAAACTGCTCAGAAAGCAGGGAGGACACCCCCCCCCCCCCCCCCCCACACACACACACACACACACACACACAAAAGACTGATCTGTTAGATGCATACCCGCAAAAACTTGTGTTAAGGTTAATGTGCTGCGTGTGTTTGCATGTCTACAATGGCAGAGGAGCCTTTTTGTGCGTGCGTGTCCGCCCTCCTCCGTAGGATCGAGGTCCAGGTTTTGTTGTGTGTGTGTGTGTGTTTTTGTGTGTGTGTGGAGTTGGGCTGGGTGAGTAAGCCGCCCCTCACAGATGAATAGAGGATGGGAGGAGGCTTGAAGAGGCTGCCGTGGGTGGGAGGCCCAAGCCCTGCCAAAAAAGCTCCTTCTGTGGGATTTGTGTACTTTTGCGTTCCTCACGAAACACAGCGCCTGGCTCCAACGACAGAAGTAGCCAGGGAGAGGGAGGTAGGCCCTTGCTCTCCCAGGGGTCGGCTCGGTCACACCCTCTGCTTTTCAAGCTATATCCCAGCTTTCCATTTGCAGTGCCCCCCGCTCCTCCTTTTCATCTCCACATTCAGTATTTAACCTGATGCAAAACTCTTAAAACACAATATAATCAAGTCATTTGGGTTTCTTTTTGTTATTATTGCTTTACATAAATATGTCACTTTATGTTTGAGTTGTGTGTACCTGTGTTTTATCTCAAAATCTCGCAAAACTGCAAAAACAAACTCCATCACACAGACACTTGTTTCATGTTGTGAACTTCTATTAATAATGCAACGCTTGCTTTGTATTTACTAATTCACAGAGGAAATATGTCTTGTAGTGGTTTGTTATACATTCCTTAGCAGGGTCATAGTCATCAGAGAAATATTTTTATCATACATTTCAACATCTGAAATGTAAGTGGCAGCCGCAATTTGTAATGTGGTTGCGCAGTGAAGCATTTCACATACAAATTGTGGGTGTTTCCTGAATGTTACCTAGATAATACAAAATAGGGCCCCTGTAACCACTAGCAACCCACCTAGCTTTAACCTAGTGACAAGCACAAAGAGAGGCATTGGCTCTCTGCAGTTTGGCAATTGGGTAAAATGACTGGCTGGTGAATTAGAAAATGAAGAGCAGCCACACGTACAGTGCGGGGAAACATATAGAGCACAGAACCGCGTGTCATTTAGCATCAGGGAGTTAGATGAAGAAAAGAAGAAAGGGAGGAGAATGAAAAAAAGAGAGCGTGATTTCATAATGTCTAAAAGAAAGATCTGGGTTGAATAAGTGGGTCCACCCACCTGTGTGTGAGAGGCAGTGAGAGAGAAAGCAGGGCTGGATGGCAGTTTTAGAGACATGAGTGTGTGGGTTAGGCTAGCTGGCCTGCTTATGCTATCTAATCACTGGGAGAGAAAGGAGAGCAACATGCCTTGATCCACCCACCTACCCCAGACAAACAGCAGTTAGCCTGCTAAGTACTATATGTAGTCGCCTGCAGCTCGAGGTGGTATACTGGGAGATAAAATGTGACAGAGTTTGTAGGTAACACACACTGACACAGACACACACACACACACACAGAACAATTATGCCCCACTCTGTGCTTGGGAGAAACAGAGATGTGTCAGTCTAGAGGCCACTGTAGTTCACGACTTACACGTAAGAGAGAGCGTTTTGAGTTTAAGCTGCCAAACACACAAACACGCAGGTTTCAGGTAGAAATAACTCTAATGACACATCACTCACTGTTTTTTGAATTCCAAACAAATTAGTCAAATTAATTTTAACCCCGTCCACGCCAATTTAAACTTTCTTTATCTCAGAATATTTGCTTTTCGTGTGTGGATCATTTTATAAGCTCTGCTTGTGTTTTGTCACAAATTAGTTACCTGTGTGATACCTGAGTGGGTGGGATGAAATTGGGTTCGCCTCCAAAAATAGCTGACCTGCGCATCGGGCTTGTGTATTTTGCAAGCGTGCATGCGGTTCACTGCGGTCCACCACCTCGTGCATGTGTGTGCATGTGTGCGTGTTCCATGACAGGCATCTGTCTCCCCTGCCCTGCAGCCTTACTGGTTTTAATTAGGAGGTGCCAGAGTGCCCGAGGGCTCTCTTGCTGACACACACACGTACACATGCTCTCTCTCTCACACTCGCACACACACACAAACATGCGTACATACACACAATACCTGAGGGCAGACAGAGGCTGTCCCACCAAGGCTGGCCTCCTTCTCGTTATCACCATAAGGAGTTGTCTTCATTCACCTGACGACCCTCGCGAAACACGCGCACACAACGCTCACACACAAATACCGACACCAAACCAATCCAGTGAACACAACACAGCAGTGAAATGCATTCTGAAGGCGCATTGCGCTAGCGGGGCATGACTCTTTGTACATTTTGTTGGGATTATTACGCCTTGAATACATTCTTCTCAAATAAGTAGTCTCAAACATGAAGAATGATGAAATTTACCTATAAGAAAACACTCAGTGGATTCATACAAACGAGTGCAGCCAACTGTGTGAGACTTTCACTGAGTACTTGCAGTTCTTTACCTCCCTTCTGGCAAAGCTTCCCATATTTATTAGGGTGTTTGAAAAGAAGGCACAATGGGAGAAAGTTAAAGCCCAAAACAGACAGGTCAGCAGACAGGAAACGCCCTCATCTCACTCACCCGAATGGCATGCTCCAAGGTGAGTTCTAATGACCTCAGTGCAATGACAGATGGGTGTGTATCTCTGCGTGTGTTTGTCTGCGAGTGAGTGAAGCAGAGCTTGCAGTGGGTTTGAACACATTCAACCCTCCCTTTGTGTTTAATCAACATTGCATCTCCAAGTGCCTGGCTGTCCTTGGCACTTGAGGCAAGGGATGTTAGACCTGGGAGGCTGCTGTGATGCCCTATCTCTGGATGGAAGAGGAGTGGGGGTAGAGAATACCTCCCTTTCCTGCTTCTCTCCCACACCAGGCCACACCTGGCTTCAGAGTTGAACTATGAGTTTGGCTGGTCGTGTTTTTCTGCCTCTACAGTTTTTCTTAATCCTGGGAAGGTCACCTAAGCTCATCCCTGAACTGTTTTGGCACGTTCATGGACTATGTGTATACTGTTGCATTTTAGCACTGATTCTTGGCTGTTATAAGTTTCTTGAAAAGTCAGAATCCAGAACTATTTTACAGACCCACTTCAGGTCAGGGTTCACATTTATCTCATCAGAAAGCAGTCGGTCACCTTTGCGGAGGTGAAATCCTTTTTTACGCAGTTACTTTGGTCAATTTTGGATATTCACAACTTGATGAAACAATATGTCTTTTGGGAACAAAAAGTGATTCCAGCAGATATTCATAACCAAAGTACGTCTATAAGACAGCCTCCACACTCTGCAGGCATCCTTGTAATACCTCCGTGCAGCTAGTTGGTGAAGCGTTTACCTAAATGAATGTGGACAGAGCCCCAACCTATTGAATCATCAGTTTGTCTGCCTTCTACAGCAACACTGGCTTAGCGTTTTCTGATCTGACATCCATATCACCAGGCTAAGAGACTTTAAAAAATATCTTCACAAGCTCTGGGTAGTGATTAAAAGAATGATAGTGCAGATACAAGTGTCAGAAATGAGTTTCCTTTGAAGGGTGGCTGTGCTCATCTTTAGTACGAGTGTACGTAAGAGGAGCTCAGCCATTTGAGACAGGATCAGAATAGAGCCACTGCTACTCCACATCGAAAGGAGCCAGTTGAGGTCGTTCAGGGATCTGACTGTGCCTCCTGGATGCCTCCTAAGTGAGGTTTTTTCGGGTATGTCCTAGCAGGAGAAGGCCCTGGGGCAGAACCAAGACTTGCTGGAGAGATTAGTGGATCCCCTAGGATTGGTGTCCCGCTGTGGCGAGGAAAGTCTGGGCTTCTCTGCTCAGACTGCTGACACTGTAAGCCAAACCTGGAGAAGCAGTAGAAAATGCAAGGATGGATGGAGCTTAGTGAGGTTAGTTGCTTTCAAGCATGCCTCATCCTGACCTTTAGCTCTACTTTCTTCTTCTCGTACAAGTGTAGCAGATGCACCGTTTGGGCTCTGATGATGTAAATATTTGAAAATGGAATGCAATAATACTCTAAAAAAGTCAGGGGGGGAATCAAAATGAATAATTTTCAATAACTGTCTGGAGACAGGCGGCAGAGGAAGGGCTGGGTGCGCCAAACAATGCGACCTAAAAAGCACAGCAGTCTAGGATCACACTATTTCACACCAGTGGCACATGTAAAAATCCACTCTGTGATACGTGGCTGCTGTGGTGCTACGAGATCATCTGGGATATGCTGATGAGATCTTCTCAGGCGCGCAAAGAAGAGCCAATTTTAGTCGTTAAGAATCGGACTGCCGTGTTTATGGTGCTGCACAGAAGGCCAAGCTGAGTATAGCACCAAAGTTTTCATGATATCACTTTTATGTAATGATGCTTCACACCCCACCCCCCATCCAAAGTGCCAATCTGGTGCCCTTGTATGTGTATCTTGCTGGGAGCAGCAGGTGGCAGTAAACAGGTACACTGACACACCAGTCAGAGAGACAGACAGACAAAACAGATGACTCTTACTCAGCCCTTATGACTGTGAGCGCGCACAGACCAGGCGGCGAGATCCACCACTTTTTCCTGGAGAAAGGGAAGGAGAGGAATGAGTTGTTAGCCTCGAGAAACACAAAAGACTGAAAGACACAGAAAAAACTTTTGATTGTTATTTGCACAGCAGTTAAAAATATTGTATATTTTGTAATTAAGCTAATTAAACTCACCGCTTCATATGTGATGAAGATGCACTTCTTTTTGGCCTTAATCCACATTTCTCACCTTATTTCTGTCATATAACATGTTCAGGTTGTCCTGAAAAAAAAAAAACAAGACAGAGCTGAGCTTGTACAAGCATTTTTACAGGCCTTTAAATTAAGCTGCATATTAATTTGCCGTAGATGCTTGTGAATTTTTGTCGTGAAATAAAAGAGCTGCATGGCAAATCTGTGTGTTTAACAAATTGCATGCCAGCACCACGAGATGACTGTTTTCAATCTGCAGTTCAAAAGCCTGCACTTCTTTTTTTTTCTTTTTTTTCTTCCGAGTTTAGAACAAAGCAATACGCACAGGTACCACTTACAGAGCGCTGCTGTGACGGCAGCAGGCGTGTTTAGAACAGATAGTCAAACTTTTTAGGAAGACAAACGCTGTTTTTCTGGCCGTCTGGCTGGGCTGCTAGCAGTTAGTGGCTTACCCTGTTTATATATACTAGATGCCAATGCGAACTGGCCTCAGCTCTCACCCTGTACAAAACAGTGTAAACCACCGTGGGCATGGGCCGCGGTTTGCTTTGGTCCATTTTTTCCCCAAGTGGAAGTGGGCATAGCATAGTCTGATGTACGCTCTGATGTGTACTTGTTTGTGGAGGTTAACTCAACACAATTTGACTCCTTTCACTGTCTGATTGTCGGTTGTGATACACGGACAGTCAGAAATATTTGAGTAGATTTGAAGGTCCGGCAGCCACCAGGAAAACAATGCCTCTACCTTCGTGGATGAACATCTGCTCAGTACTCAATTGCTGCCTTTAAAACAGCAAGACTGCCACTCTCTCTTATATTGCTCAGGCGGTAAAACTTATACGAATAAAAACAGTGAATTATGACAAAGGGTGTGGTTTAATGATGTCACACAGGAAAACCCAATGGCTTTTTCGACACTGCGAATGTGCTTTGTCATAACATTTGGCTTGTACGTGTGTGTGTGACAGCAAATGCATCTTGCCATCACAAACATCTGACTTAACACAGAAAGGAGGTTAACAGGCAATCTTGACTTGATGTTTAACGTCTCCTCAAAACTCCTGCCGAGTTTCTTCCTCTCTGCTCGAGCCTTTACAGAATAGCTTATTTCTACACCTTTTTCTGCATGAACTTCCTCCTCCTCTCCACAGACTGAGGTGGTGGTGCTCACCAACTGTTACCCTGCCTCGGCGCTTTCTGACTCAAAACAGGACTCTAACGTTGGCCGTCTGCTCTTCACGGCCGGGTTTTTGAAACTTAGTTGAAACAACGGTTCGACAAAGTGAGAGAGAAAATAAAAGGTCTGTAAACAGACGCTTGTGGTATTTTTTTTTTCTTTTGTCGTGTTTGTGGTCTAATTCTGTCTCAGATACAGACAGCTTTTAAATAATATAGCCTTTTAAATTATCACCACTGACTGAATCAGCTAGTTTAATGGGGTTATGCAGAAGTCTCTCAGGTCAAAGTAGGTTGATTTATTAGGTTCTTTTTCCAGAAACTAGTCAGTTCTTGCTATCAGTATTTCTATAAGGGGGGAGTCAGTGTGTGGCTTCCTGTGGAAATACATTGTCTCAATCATTTTAGATTTATTTCAAGTTTAATTTTTAATAGAATAGAAAAGAGCAGGTGTGGGACTAAAACTAACCTGATTTAAGTTCCACTTGCATTTCTGCTTCTCCTCGTCTCAGTCTGAGACTCACCAACAGAGGTGCACAAAACGCCTTCCCAACTTTTCGCTCCGTCTCTCGCTCCCTCTCTTTCTCCTTTCCATTTTTACCCTCCCTCAGTCTCCCCAAACAACCCCTTCGGGTTTCTTTTGCCCCGGTCCCTTTCTACCAAAATCCACTCTAACACAACTAAAAATTCATTTTGTCTGACCTAAATCAGAGGGTGTCTGCGCCATGGGCTTATTACACACTGCGCTTAAACTTGTGTTGTGGAGGAGGATGGGGTATTATTATCTTCCAGCTACCCACCCTGCTATAAAAACTAGTGGTGCGACATCTCCACAGCGCAGAGCTGCTGCCCTCCCTCCCTTCTTCCTCTCACTCTCTCGCTCGTCCTACATGAGCCACACACAACAGTGAGGCTGCCTGACTCTAAACTCCACACCAGCAACTCGGCTACACAGACAGACCCAAGAATCGCTCTCTGCTCTCCACTGCTGCGCTGCTTTGGTTCCCTTCATTGGATATTTTTCCTTCCTGGGGTGTTTTTTTTTTTTTTTTTTTGTGAATGGGCATCTGATTCTAGTGTGAGGAGCTTGTGAATGGACTGACTGACAGACGGGCAAAGAGCGAGGCAGCTGTGTTTCAATTAAAGAGAGCTATGCTGAGAGGTCAAGTGAGGAGCAGCGGAGCTTCTTAGTAGTCTGGAAATACAAAGACACGTGAGAGGAATTGAGAAAGAGAAGGTACGGTAGGTGATGCCTGCTGAAATCTGTGGAATGCTGGGGGAACGTATCAAGACATGCGCTAATTTATTTAGATGTCAGACTTCTGGAACATCCACATGTGTGTGTGTGTGTGTGTGCGTAATCATTTCTGAGTATTACAGAGGATGTGTGTGTGCGTGCGCATGTGTGTGCTTGTGTGAATCAGCTTGTACTTTTGAGTTATGTGCATCACTTAAATGTTCAAATGAGCGCTTTAGACCATAAAGGCCTGAAAAGGTGCAAACAGGTCAATAAAACTACTTAACGACTCGTGTCATTATTCGGGCTGTGTAGTGTAAACACTGTGCCGTAAAGATGCTGGAAATAGCGCGGGCATTTATAGCATCACAACACATCTCGGAAATGCCAAACGTAGTAGTTTCGGTGGACTTAAGTGCGTGTTTTGTCTCCAAAAGTAATTACACATTTCAGTTTCTGTATCTATATGACACTCTCCGTTAAATCCACAAATACTCAGGTAAAAAAACAAATTTAAGCGGGGGGGGGGGGCATGTTTTGGAGCATAGACAAAATAGACCAAAAAAAAACATGTTATGGATTTGAGGCTGAGCTGTAAATGATTGTTTACAGCAAGTCAGCTTATAAGACCTGTTAGCTCATGAAGTTACAAAAAGCATTGACCCGTAGTGCTGTTATAACTGTTTACCCGCCCCTGTTTTAAAAGTTTCTGGTATTCTTTTTTTTATTCTACATCAAATTCTTTGTTGGAGCCAAATGAACAGAAACATGTAAATACAGTTGCCTACAACTGACTGTGAGCGGCACATTTTAGAAAGCATTATTTAACAGCATACAGAGATGCAAAACAACAACGTGCTATAATGCTGAGGTGCGGGTGATAAACTACATACAGTTACACACTTTGTTAAAAGTCTGCTTAATGATTTATTAAATATATCTCAATTAATACAATCAGTTTTTAAGCTTGACCTGCTAGTGTGTAGCCTATTATAGACACTAAATATTATGCTATTTAAATGTAGTGTTTAATAAAGCCTGACTTTGCACGGATAGATTTTTTTACATTGCGGAAAAATACAAATAAATGTGAATAAATGCCAACTGCAAAACTGAAACAACTTTTAAAATTATGCTGTTTTGATCATTTTAAATTGTACCACCCTCACTTGGTGCTGGATATAACCTTCCTCTGCTCATTTTTGGGGGTCTTTCCTCAGGTCAAACTGAAGAAATTATCAGATGAGATTTAGTAACTGCCCATTTTTTCAAATTCAATATCTGTGATTGAAACAAATAAATCTTGTGTTTTATTGGCAATAAACTAAACTTTTGGGGTGACAGAGACGAAGGCGGGTCGCTGTGGGCCCCCTCCGAAAGGCTCAAGAGATGACATCGAGCGCAAAGAGGCGCTTTAAGGAGCTGTGCGATTTGAACTGACCTTGGATCAGGTCCAGAGTTAACTTTAAACGAATCATTCATTTTTAATCAGTCAAGACTGAGCACTAGCTAAAGGTACAAATAATGGCAGACTTGCTGAATTAATTAAGTGAGCAATGCAGTATGCCAGTGTATTTAATGGCACTTTATGCATTTTAGTGTGAATCTGTAGTTTGAAGTTACTCTGAAGTTAACGGCTGTAAAAGTCATTGTTTTTTTGTTTAGTTGTTTTTTTTTTTTACCTAAATACTAACAATACTTAACAAAAATACTTCTGTTAAAAAGCACACACTAATATCCTAAAGGCCTGATTGTTCAAAATAAGCAGAGGTTACTGTTTAAATACTCAGATTTTGACCCTGACATTTCACCATTATTGCAAACAGAAAATAAAGCCCCAGTCATGAAGTTTAACTGGCATGGTGGCCTCCTCCCTCACCTGCTCTAATTGACAGCAATTAAGATAAAATATAAAAATCCCCCCTTCATGCGGCCTAGAGGCTCAAAACCTAACTACGGAAGTGTCTCCTCGAGGTGCACTGCTGTTTCACCGGCGATAATGGACTAGTTTACACAGCAGGTCAAATGAATGTCTTCCCTTAATAAGGGGGGTGAATTTTGGCTGTCAATACTGTAAATTATTGGCCGTGCAATTGTCCACCTGTGACAGTTGTTTCGCAGGTGTTTGCTATGGGCAGTCGGTGACAGGGGTAAACTCTGGCTGCTGGTGATTTAGCATGTGGGTCAGGCGGATGAACAGGCCTGACAGGAATAAACTAGGCACTGGGTGTTGGCGCACACAGGCCAAATGAGCGGCTGCTCGTGACAAGGCTTGAGATGGACATTAGCTGCTGATTTGTGGCCTGAGCGGTCAGGGTTGGGGACAAGTTAGCCACTCTACTCTAGGCATAATGATGATACAGCTGCAACATGGACAGAGCGAGGTGGAGGAGGAGAAGGAAGAGGTGGTGAGGAGGGAGAGGAAGAAGAGGAGAATCATTAGGAGGTGGCGCTGGTGGTCAGTGCCCGGAGAGCAGATGAAGTTCTTGGGAGAAAGACAACACTGGATGGAGGTGACACATAATTCGGGGCGGGAGTGCTGAGTTGAAAGTGTTGGTGACTAAGTGAGGCATGAGAGGAGATGCTGGCCAGTACAGGAAGGCAGAAAGAGGGGGAGACAGAAAGGCCTTTATTAGAGGTCAGTTTAGTAAATGAGTTGAGCTCGATGTGAACTTTTTTCCCCCCCCCACACTTGGAATTAATCAAGACTTAGTCAAAATCTAATTTTGTTTGTTTTTTAATTCATTAAAAAAATCCAGCCACCTCATAATGGCAGCTTGTTAAAGCTGACGGCTACTTACCGAGTTGAGCTTTATTGCTAAAAACTTTGCTTTGAGAAAGGGACAGAAGGCGAGTCACTTTGTGCCCTTTCTCAAGGCGTCGCCGCCCTCGCTCCCCTTGATGGGTGGGTGGGGTGTTGCATGTGTGTCTAAAGGGTTAAGACTTGTTTGGCTGATGAAATGTCGCTCCAGGACCTTGTGGTGGGAAAGCGGTGCCCTCCTCCCCTCCCTGTCTATGTGGCACATCCTCCTTAGATCCTCTCCACATTGTAATTAGGGGGCCGGCCGCTAAGAGCTAGTGCTAGCTAGTGGCAGGCAAACAGTGGGAACGGGGAGGGGAGTGGTGCTCGTTGGTTCAGCGGGTGAACAAACAGCAACAGCAGCACGTGTCCAATAGTTCCAGGAGTGGGTGGGATGGGTCGAGAGCAAAAAAAGAAAAGGAGAAGAAAAAAAAAACAAATGAGAGACAGTGAGTTCGCCAGGCCCTCCCAGTCGTTTTTATCCTGCTCTTATCCACTCAGTGTTGTTCCAAGCTCTGCACTATTGTTTGCCTTGGCAGGCTGTCGCAGGGAGGGGCCCCTCCACTGGTGTTTGTGCAACCTGTTAGGGAACTTTTAGGGCCATCTGATCTCTCCCTGCTGGAGATTCTCTCACCTTTTTGCCCAGGCTATTACTTTTAGGGATGTTGTGCACATGGCGTGGGAATACAATGGGGGGAAAACTCTTCTATTCCTTGTAAAAGTGTGAAGTTGTGGTGTGTACTGGATACAACCTCGTCACCATTTCCATTTTGAAAATCGCCAATCAAACGGTTTCCCCCCAGCTCGCTGCAACTTATAGGACATATATCCTACACTGCCACCTCCTCTATAGACATTTTAATTATGTCCACACTGTATCAATGGCACGAACATGGCAACAGTTCCCTAGCAACAAGATCGACAAGAATAAACTACATGTAAGATTGGTGAGGTATCTGAATTGTACACCTGCAGGTGAACTTGGGGATTTTTTCTGAAATACTTTTTTTTCATCGTTTTTCCTTGTTTTGTTTTTTTTCTGATTTTTTTTTTTTTTTACTTCTGGCGTGATTCACTGCAGGAAGCTCAAGAAAGTGAGACACTTGGGTCTGTGTGTGTGTGTGTGTGGCTTCAGAGCTGGCCCATTTCAGGTCAGTCAACAATGCAGCTGCGGTGTGTGGGGCTGCTTCAAAGTATTTATCTACACATGCCTCCAGTGACCACCAAGTGCGGATGGCTAAGTTTGAGCTCTATTCATAGATGTGAATGAATGAGCACCCTGCCAGCGGAGGTTTGATCACTAGAACTGTAAACAAGTACAGTGAATCAACAGGTGGGAGCTCAGGCAGCTGTGGAGTGGAAAATGTGAAGAACGAGAGCAGACCGAGCAGAGATTCATCTGTGCGTTTTGACCATAACGTGCTATATCAGGCTTTTCAGGCACCGCGCTATAAGTGGAATGAGTGAGGATAGACTGCAAGTAAGCATTTTGACAGGATACAGTATCTAGAGTACAATCTGACCTCTTTTGTCGTTTTCTTCACTTCTCACCACATCCCAGTCTCTCTCACACACACACACACACTGTATTGTTCTGATGAACGTATCGGCTTGCCTCTTTCTCATATCTGATAGACGCAGACAAGAGGGATGGACATTATAAGCGATATCACAAAGTGTCTCTCACACACTTTTTTTATCACATCACCCAGTTTCGAATTGAAAAAGCTTGAAAAGAAAGAAAGAAAAAAAAAATCAAGAACTGCTTTAGGACTTATTTAAATGATGGACTTCCCTAACTCACACACTTGCAACAAGAAATCATGATAACACATTCAAGAATAAATATTACCCAACGTGATGTTTGCTCGAAATGAGACATGCTGTATTTACCACTTGTTGCCTTTGCTGCACAGATGGCACGCAAACAAGCATGCCTACAGTATATTTTAATAAAGCTAGACTGTCACTCATTGTGTTAACACTATCGGCCGGGGCGAAGAGACTCCCCTTATTCACATATGAAAGCTCTTTTTGAAAGCCTTCACCTCATGAATGGGCGCCGCTCGTCACCGGTGACAGCAGCAGCTCCCGTCGGCGTTTCAGATCCCCGTTTTGTTGTTTTCTTTAACATGCCTTCATTAAATCCTGACCCATCCATGTGAATGAGTCAAGTCAAGTTTACAGGGCAGACTCTTTGTACGTCCAGGAAGCAAGAAGCCAGCT
>VURO01048761.1:41862-66919 GCA_015108175.1 Pelvicachromis taeniatus
CAGTCACTTGTAAAACTGAAGATCTAAAAGGGCAACGGTGTAGGGTTTTGTGTTAATCTCACTTTGTGAAAGCAAATGCGGTTTTCTTCTTTTCTCAGACAAGACAAGCTGAAGATCCACATGCGGAAGCACACCGGTGAACGCCCCTACATCTGCCTTCACTGCAACTCCAAGTTTGTTCACAACTACGACCTGAAAAATCACCTGCGCATCCACACGGGCGTCCGTCCCTATCAGTGCGAACACTGCTACAAAAGTTTCACACGGTCTGATCACCTACATCGGCACATCAAACGGCAGAGCTGCCGAATCTCACGCCCCCGCCGGGGACGGAAGCCAGCTGCTTGGCGTTCGGCGCCCCCCGGCAACTTCCTGTGTCCCCCTACTGCTGTTACCAACCGGTTTGAGGAGAGCAGGTTGAGCCCCGCGTACCAGGGGGTCAAGAGTCACGCACTTGGGGAGCTGCTGGGCCTTGGGAACAGAGGTCAGGGGTTTAAGAGCGCTGATGCTGCCAGCAGGGAGGAGCTGCGGGCAGAAGGGAAGCACATCGCGGAGGAGGAGAAGCCGGGAGCTGGGAGGCAGAGGGGAGTGTTTGCATTTGCTCTAGCTGGAGAAGAAGTGCTTACCCAATCTCCATATTATGCTGCGACCTCTAACCCCTGGGCCATGAGGTTGGAGCGGGCTCCACCCATCCCTGAGCCAGCCAAATGAACACTTTAATCTCTGCGTCTGATCTGCTCCAAAAAGCTAAAGCACCTTTTTACACAGAGAGAGAGAGAGAGAGAGAGAGAGAGTGACGCGTCAATGAATAGCTTGAAGCCTGCTGATACGGCAAACAGATAATTCAATCAAAAAGCAGACGTTTGTCACAACAGTCACCTCGGCACGAAAAGTAGGTCAACACAGGTCTTACTAGTCACATTAATGAAGGCTCTCTTCTTCTAAATGAATGCGGTCAGCATCACCCGTGAGTACCTACAGCACGATGTCGTGGCCGACCACGACAACAAGGTCTATATCTTCATCCCCGTGAATGTTTACATATTCTTTCATGGCATTTAAAAAGAAGCAAAGCAGTCTGTTTATAAGGAATGCCGTTTTCGTACGTGTATATTTTTTGCATTATTTATTCAAAACGCTGTAAAAAAAAATAAAAATCATTTGAAAAAAAGAAACATTTCCAGTAGGATTCCTCTGAAACCAAAAAATTAGGTTTTTTAAAATGCAGAATGTAAACACGTGATCACAAATGTACAAAAAGGGGGAATTCATTGTTGAAAATGGCATTAAGTAGATATAATTTAACACAAAAGAAAACTGAAATATAGTTCAATAAATAACCCTTCACTGAGATAATTTTCCATTTTTTATTTTAAGTCATTGGGTTTACGTATTCAAGAAAGAGCAGCGCTCTCAAAATATAAGCGTCTATGGTGCTTGGATGCTTTAGTTGTCATCTTATAGTTTTCTTAAAAATAAAGGGAGACCACATAAAGACTCAACCAGGAGACACAACGATGATGATGATGCATTAGTATCCCTCCACTGCCTTCGTTCTCATTTAAGCTCTTTTGTCTGCACTATTGTACATATAGACCCAAACTTTTTGGCCATGCTGGTGTTAATTATAGTTCTGTTGCTGATGTTGTACAAATAAAGGAGTAAATAAATAAAGAAAAAGAAAAGCTCTTAAAAGACTATGAGAAATCCATCCAAAGATGTGTGCTTTGATATTTCAGACTTGAATAAGATTTTGTTTTAATGTTTATGAATTCTTGTCTTCAGAGGATGTATATTTCTGACTAATCGACTGCCGCTCTAGCTACACGGTATGCTTGTGTTTTGTTTTTTGGGGGGTTTTTTGGTTTGTTTTGGGGGGGGTTCTGCTGCAAGAAATCAATTTTTTTTTTCATCTAATGTTCATCTCTGATTTGTGTATAAAGAAGTAACAAAAAAATATTTGAATTAAAATGGGAAAGTATTTTCTTGCTATTTATGGCGTATTTAAATGAATGAGCCTTGGCTATATTTTGCAAATCTGTTTTATAAAGACACTAAATGCAAAAAAACCCCACAAAAACGTTGCTCTTGTCTTTATTATGTCAAATGTGTTTGTACTCCTTTTTTTTTTCTCTCTAGATCCTGGCAAAGGTTTTTGGAATGCTTCGAAATCTCAGTCACATGCTAAATTGTTGCTAAAAGTTAAGATTAGCATAGGGTTTGGGTTTAGGCTTACGTCAAGCAAACGTAAGCGATGAGGTGAGTATTTGGCAAAAGAGCTAGAATGATACAGGATTTTGAAAATGCAGGAAGAGATTATAGTGGGATCACGTGTCAACGTGTGTCAGCACTATTATGGATGGCTGCATATCAAATTGAGTAGTCAGTATCAATTTTGTGCGGTATTTTCTGTTGCATATTTTAATCACAAAGCAACACAAAAATAAATAACCATTGAATTATGATAAAGCGTAATAATACAAGGCCACTTTCAGTTCTCCACAGACTCTAGAAACCCTGAGAGGTTTCACCATGTCACAAAGTATCTCAGACGCCCAGTTATTTAGGCATTCATTCATCACTTTTATATCAAGCAATTTAATTGCACTAACATTTAGCTACTTAAGAATGTGGTGGTGGGATGCTTACATACTCCCTGGCCAAAATTTTTAATCGTGCTATTTATGCATCATTTTCAGGAGGCACGACAGCCATAGAAGATGCTTGTGGCCAAGAAGTTACACAATAATTTAAATGTCTTTATTAGCATAAAAAAGGCGAGCGAAATTAGTTCTATCCAGTAAATCAAGTGTAGGCTTTGTTATCTGCTATCTGCTCTTTATAATCTCTGCTGCCACTACACTGTTTATTATTCACACCCACACAAACAACACCATAGAGCTCCTCAGCTGGAGCTTTTATGGGTAGGCAGCGTTACTGTGATGCCGGGTTCATATCCCTGCAGAGGTCAAGCATATGAGTCCTATAGTAGTATATATAAAACACATATTTGTCATTAATGAGACTGAAATCTAGTCACAAAGAGAACACAGCAGGATGAATGGTGAACTGTCAAGAGTAGGGTTAGAAAAGTGTTGCTTGGGAAGTGATTGATGGATTTGTTGAATGTGTTACTGGGCTGAGACATCACAAATTAACCCTTGACACATAAACTTTGATGACTCTGTCTCAGATGCCTAAGTCCTGCTCCCTCTGTACCAGATTAACAGTTAGATATGTTCAGCTGAACTTTAATCTTTCTGAGAAAAACCACAGGTAAAGTCAGCATATTAACCTGCTGATAACAGATCACCAAAATCACAGTGCAGCTCAAACATGAATGACATTTTAAGCAAACCCATTCGTCCCTCGGCTGTAAACAGATAAAAGGATCCGTTAATGAGTTATTAATGTTTAATGACGCATTTGGCATTAACTAATAAGACATCATGTTTGCCTTAGAGCAGTCTTTACCACATGGTCATGCAGCGCCTTCCCAGAGGCCTTGTTTTAGTATTTATCTCTAAATGTATGACTAACACAAAGAAAGTACTGTAACTTTTCACAAGATAAAAGAAGCTAAAAGAAGAACACTCACAAAAAGCCTCTTCATGACCTCAAGTACAAATTTCCTTCACCATGCCTCATTCCATGGTTCTATATTTTTGCTCTGACCTCTAGTGGAGGGTTGAAAGTATTGTAAGGGGAAGTATATCAAGACAATATCCAAAAGTGTTTCTTTTTAAAAATACAACCTATGTAATATTTCATAAGACTGACATTTAACTAACATGTTAGAATTACTAATTTTATCTCGTTTAAATAACTTTCACCCATGCACGAGCCCATTAAAGAATCTTATTGGTTGCCTGATCCGTGCCTTTAAATCGAGACACAGCTTAATACCTCTAGAGGGCGCTAAAGGTTTAAGTTAAAGTCTTACAGTTGGCCTGAAGATAATTTCAGAGGTAAGAAAAAACACAACAAACCCAGCTTTGTGACTGAACCAATCAATTTTACAGAAGTAGCGGTGCTCGTTGCTTTCTTTCTTTACTTTTGGTAAAATGTATCTTTTTAAAAGGTGCTTGAAATGGGTCACGCCACAACAACACAAACCACATCCTTTTATGTGGAGCAAAGACTCTCTGTAGTGCTGTTTTTTTCTGATGTATATTGTTTATTAAATGATGATTCACTGCTGCAATGACCTGTCCACCTAAAGAGGCTGAAGACTATTCCAGGAAATAAGACAAAAGGTTCAGGCATTTCTAGTTAAAATGAAAGGTCGCTTTCAAGATAAATGAGGGTGCTGATTGAATGTCTTGCCATGACCTTTATACTATATGGCCTCATTTAGTCAGATTTCCAGTCCTTAAATATGCATAGAGCTATTATAAATGTTTCAATAAACATCACATCACAAACACTTACATTTGGTTCCCACAGCTCACAACATGTTTCAAGAAAGTCAAACTTCAAACTTTTTCTACTTACTGTACTTCATCTGTCCATAACTACACTCTACAATAAAAAAAAGAGGCAAAAAGAAACCTGACTCCATTCATTAAACAGACCCAGCTGCTGTTTAAAGAAATGAAGAGCCACTCCAGAAAACACATTCACGTTGCTCAGACCCATATTTAATGTTAACAGTGGGTCAGTTATGAATAAAAACTGACTCACGTGGTATTATTTATAGGCAAATTCAATTTAGCTGCCCCAGCTTCAGGGTTATGCGATTGTTATTTCTCATCATTTCTGCTATGAATCATGTGCTCAGCACCAAGAAGGAAGACAATGTTAGCAACTAACTGGTGAACACAGAGTGCAGCACTTAGACATAAATTTCCCTGAGGAATTGGTGGAAACTAAAACAGGGGAAACATGAGAATAAAGGTGAGTCTGATCCTTGTTTTCAATCAGTTTATCAGAAATGTAACACCAAATGAATGCAACTGTGGCTCCGTATCTTGTGGATGTGTAAATATGGAACTATTTGATAATAAATAAGTGCAACATTTTTTCACTCTTCTGTTGTTTAAGTTTGGAGAGCCTGTGTGAACTGTAGTCCACTATTGTTCTCTCAGCTGACTGGAGAGGTGCCTGCTGTGGTCTTCTGCTGCTTTAAGGTTCCACACGTTGTGCAGTCAGAGATCCTCATCTGCACAATTTGATTGTAACAAGTGCTTATTTGAGTTACAGTTGCCTTCCTATAAACTCCAAGCTTTATGACCATATTCCTCTGACCTGAATGGGTGCTCATTGGATATTTTTATCTTATTTTGGGGGGGACCATTCTCTGCAAAGAGACGGTTGTGTGGGAAAAACCCAGGAGATGAGTAGTTTCTGAAATACTTAGACCAGCCAGTTTGGCACAGACAACAACGACACAGTTAAAGTCACTTAAAATCACCTTTCTCCCCCATTTTAATGCTCACTTTAGACTTCAGCGGGTTATCTTGAGTATGTCCGCATGCTTAAATGCACTGAGTTGCTGCCATGTGACTAATATTTGAGTTTTTGAGTGTATGCAAATGTTGATCAGAACAAGTTGACTTTGTATGGATATGTCTTTACCTTAAGCTATATTTTATTCTGTGTGAATAGATATAAAAAAGTAGGCCTTTTTAATAGAAGCAGAAGAACAATCACACTGATGCTTATAATACTGTCTAGCGATGTGAAACGATGTGCTTAAAAAAATGTAAGTCACAGTGTAAAACGTGCCTTTACTTAAGTGTGTGTGACTTTCTAAGCCCCAGCCCTGCTGTGGTGTGACTTCCTGGGTTCGTCACCCTCTCTTTGCTTGGTTATTACCTTAATCATCCTCAGAGGCCTGCAGTAGTGCGCACAGTGACTCCTGCTGCATCTGCGTGTACAGCATATGTGTGTGCCTTCACACACACACAAAGCATTTCTAATGGAACATCCTCTGAGGAAGCAGTCTGACAATGCAGCTACAAGTTGACCACAGGGGCTGTTGAAGGTAACACGGTCTGATGTTCTCTGTGGGATTTCTGAGAGACTAAAGAGGAAACGCCTTCAATACAAAGAACCTTGAAAAAAATAACTTTTTTTCTCTCAAACACAAGGAACAATACGCATGACGTAATCAGAAAGCAGCTTATCATTCATGTCATGTGACTACATGCTGTAAATATCTGGGTGCTGATAGAATTCAGCACAGAATAAATCCCATTCTAAAGAAACTGTATTTAAATTCTAGTCATCTAAAATTGTTGACAAATGACCATAATGATCATATATGGATCAAAGGTGTAATATCCAACAGTGCAACCCCATCACACCTCCTCTACATCACACTGGATATTGAACTTGAACAATGTTTCAGTAAAATGGACTGAGGAGTTCCTCTACATGTTGTATGTATGTTTAAGTCATGGTTCTATGTGTGAATAAAAACCTTTTACCAGGTAATTTTACACATCACTGATTAAAATGGGCACCTATACTTCCTGACCTTGCTCTCTACCATTGTGCAAAATGCCTGCAAACTATGCAAGGATTTGTCTTTCTGCAACTGTCTTATAGAGAAGTTAGACAGATGCAGCATTTTAAGCTATATTTAACAAGCATATCAAAAAATAAATAAAGTGGCGCTCAAAAGAGGAAGCAGAGAGAGGCCATGATGAGTGTACCACCAGGACTTTGGATTATCTGTGCTGAGCAAAAGGTCTGAACGATGAAAGATAAAGTTCTCATGAATGAGTACTTTGTGTTTTTGAAACACTGTTAGGTGTTGATAAAAGGTATTCTTACTGTGATACCTGCTTTCACGCCTGTGACCTAGGTGTTGCCATAACACCTCAAACACTTCCTTCAAAAGAATTATGTCATGATAACCACAGAGAACGACAACTGCTATGTATTGTGCATCCAGAAAGTATTCAAAGTATTCATTCTTAATCCTAAAAGGTTGATTCTGTTCATCTGGACGTAGCATTATCAGTAGCGATTTATCTTAATAACAATGATAGTGACAAAATGAAAAAGTAAAAAGGAGTTTGTACGAAATTCTTGCCAATTTATTACAAACAAATAGATTGAATATGTACCTAAGTATTTTTTGTTGAAGCACCTCTCAAATTTTTGTGAGTATGATGCTGCAAGCTTGACACTCTTATTTTTGGGCAGTTTCTCTCATTCACCTTTGCAGAACCTCTCAAGCTCCATCAGGTTGGATGGGGAGCATCAGTGCACAGCCATTTTTAGATCTCTCTAGAGATATTCAATTGGGTACAAGTCTGGGGTCTGACTGGGCCACTCAAGGATTTTAACAGAGTAGTCCCAAAGCCACTGTGTGCTTAGGGTCGCTGTCCTGTTGGAAGGTGACCCGAGATCCAGAGTACTCTGGAGCAGATTACAATCAAAGATGTCTCTGTGCATTCCTGCATGCATTTTTGCTTCAACCCCAACCAGTCTCCCAGTTTCTGCTGACAAAAAACATCCCCACAGCATCATACTCCCACCATCATTTGGAAGAGGAAACAGGATTCACCCGAGCTCAAGTTTGAGTGTCAGAGCAAATGCTGTGAATACTTATATATGAATTATATTTGTGGGGGGTTTTTTGTTTGTTTTTTAATTCTTAATGGGTTTGCAAGATGAAAAATGAATTTAATCCACTTTGGAATAAGGCTTGTAACATGGCAACATGTGGAACAAGTGAAATGCTGTGAATACTTTCCGGATGCACTGTATTTGTTGTCACGCCTATGACCTATTGATCTGTTGCCAAACCAGGATTTTGAAATGACAGTGACAAGGATAGACAGTGACAAATGTGCCACATTTAAACACCAAATGTTTATTGTACACTGATTCAATTGACTTAATTCAAAATGTAAAAAAAACAACTATTCACCAATTTAATCACACTCTAGATCTTGTTCTGACATATGGCATATAACATTTTTGAAAGGGCTGTAACTAAGTTTAAGGATATAATTCATCCACTGTTATCTTCTTCAGTGCCTTGTGCCAACAAATGGAAAGAATAGCTACCTGAACGATACTCCCATAGAGGTTGATTAGTAATATTTTTACTTATTCAGTGCCTACAACTATAAATAAATCAACGATATTGATCCTCTGGAGAAAAAAAAAGCCTCAAATCAAAAGTACTTGACGCCCTGGTATAACTCTCAAGCACGCACCTTGAAGCAGATCATTTGTAAGCTGGAGAAGAAATAGCATCTCACTAATTTAAACAATCATTTATTGCTGCTCTATAAAAAGGTTCTTTGGTAAGCTAGAAAATCTTACTATTCATCACTGATTAAAGGAAATAGGAACAACCGTAGGTTTCTCTTCAGCATTGTAGCTGGGCTGACAAATTTCGTGAATTTCTTTATGCATAAAAGTATAACCATTAGAGAGAAAAAAATACTCATAACCATCTCACAGATGTAACATTATGTACAGCTACTTTCAGTACTACTGATATTTATATAGACTCATTTCCTCCAATTGATCTTTCTGAGTTAACTTCAATAATTACTTCCTCCAAACCATCACTGTGTCTTCTAGACCCCATCCCTACAGGTTTCAGAGCTCAACACAGTAGAGAAACAGCTTTAGTGAAGGTTACAAATGATCTTCTTATGGTCTCTTACATTGAACTCATCTCTGTGCTTGGCTCAGTGCAGCGTTCGATACTGTCCACTATAATATTTTATTACAGCAATTAGAGCATGCTGTAGGTGTTAAAGGTACTGCGCTGCAGTGGTTTGAATCATATCTGTCTAATAGACTCCAGTTTGTTCATGTAAATGGAGAGTCCCCTTCACACAAGGTTAATTATGGAGTTCCACAGGGTTCAGTGTTAGGACCAATTCTGTTTACATTATATATGCTTCCCTTAGGCAGTATCATCAGAAGACAGCATACATTTTCACTGCTATGCAGATGACACCCAACTTTATTTATCCCCAAAGCCAGACACATCACACCAATTAGTTAAATTGCAGGAATGTCTTAAAGACATAAAGACCTGGATGACCTCTAAATTTCTGCTTCGAAATTCAGATAAATCTGAGGTTATTGTACTCGGACATAAAAAACTTAGAAATGTGGTTATAGCCACATAGTTACTCTGGATAGCATTACCCTGGCCTTAACTTTGTGAGGAATCTTGGAGTTGTTTTTGAACAGGATGTCTCTTCAATGCACATATTAAACAAATATGTAGGACTGCTTTCTTCCATTTGTGCAATATCTTTAAACCTGGAAACATCTTCATAGTGATGCTGAAAATCTAGTTCATGCATTTATTACTTCTAGGCTGGACTACTGTAATTTGTTAGTATCAGGATGTCCTAAAATCTCCCTGAAAAGCCTTCAGTTGATCCAAAATATTGTAGCAGAGTAGTAGTAGAGTACTGACACGGACTAGAAAGATAGAGCATATTTCTCTTAAACTGGCTTCTCTTCATTGGCTTCCTGTTAAATCCAGAATCAAATTTAAAATCCAGCTTCTCACATGCAAGGTCTTAAACAATCAGCCCCAATCTGACCTTATATTACGGCATCACTCCATGAGAGCTCTTTGCTCTCAGACTGTGGGCTTTCTTGTGGTTCCAAGAGTATTTAAAAATGGGATGATAGGCAGCGCTTTCAGCTTTCAGGCCACTCTTCTATCAAACTAGCTATCAGTTTGGATTCAGGAGACAGACACTATCTCTACTTTTAAGATTAGGCTTAAAACTTTAATTTTTGATAAAGCATGTAGTTAGGGTTGGATCAGGCGACCCTGAATCCTCCCTTACTTAAGCTGCTATAGGTCTAGTCTGCTAGGGCAGTGTTTCCCAACCACTGTGCCGCACATAGGTGTGCCGTGCCTGCCGTTTAGTTCCACCTGATTAGTACTCTAAGCGATCAGCAATCAGAACAATTATTCATATGCTTTTTGTGACATTTTTGTTTGGTGGTGTACTGTGTGATTTTTCTAATGTGTAATATGTGCCATGGCTCCAAAAATTTGGGAAACACTGTGCTACGGGATTAACATGATGCATTGAGTGTTTCTTCTTCAGTCATCTCTTTCACTCACTATGTGTTTAAACTCCTCTCTGCATTTAATAATTTGGTATTACTAATCTTTGGTTCTCTTCTGCAGCATGTCTTTGTCCTGTCTTTGTCCACTCACCCCCAATGGTGGGTTGTGGCAGATGGCTGCCCCTCCCTGATCTGCTGGAGGCTGCTTCCTGTTAAAAGGGAGTTTTCCCTTCCCACTGTCGCCAAAGTGCTTGCTCATTCTACATCATATGATTGTTGGGGTTTTCTCGGTTCTCTTTGTATTATGTATTGTAGGGTATTTACCTTACAAAAGAAGGCCCCTTGAGGGAATTGATGTTGTGATTTGGCACCATATAAATAAAACTGAATTGAATAGCAGTCATTTTAAGTCACATTTCTGGTAAACAGTATGTCCATTTTTTTAAATTCTCCTTCAGATCTGGCATTTGTCATAACTGTCATGGTTTCTATTAGTTTTTAGTTACTAGACATTTTCTTTCTGTGCCCTCTGTGTGTTCCTGTCTCTCCCTTCATACTTATTGTTACTTTTCATGTTTCTGTGCCATTTTATTTTCCTGTCTTACTTTAATGTTAGATATCTTCCCCTTATCTGCCTTCACTTAATCCAACAATCAATCCCTATCAATCAGGCTGAGCAGTCACACAGAGGTGGTTATCAATAAATCAACCAGGATTTACCAGTCCAGCTACAAGCGACTGAACATAAAAGAAGCAGTGTTGGCAGTATATGATCAGTCAGAAACATGCACACATCTACCAGCAGCAGAGTGGTATACAAAAATGAAAGGGTTAAGCAAACAATACAAGCTATCTAGTTATGGAGCTGTGTGTCAGTAAGACCAGAAAAGTACTATATTAATGCTGGCAAAAAAGTTATGTATAGGAATATAAGGTCTGGAAGTACTGTAAAAGGCATAGGTGCCCTCTTTTCGGATCACGTCACTATATTAAGGCTTACAGAAAAATGCAATTGATTTAAACTTGCTTGCAGGAAATATAAAAAAGAAAAAGGAATAAATTAACTCTACATAAAAATTTATTTCTTGGTTGATGCCAATCTAAAATTGACGTACACTTAAAACTGCACATAGACGCTGAGGTCTGTAGGCTTTTCCACAAATGGAAACTGAACTGACTGGCCAGTAGGTGGTGTTTTGGTGTGTGATAATCATTTATCCTGAACATAATGAGTTCCCGAGAAGGTTAGGTTTGCAGTGCAGGTTACCATGGTAATGTAACAGGCAAGCCACCTTTGTAATACTGAACCAAGGGTTAACCCTGAAGATATGCAGTTACTCACTACGGCCCCAGCTCTGCAGAACAGGCCTTTGTACTTTGCTTTTGTCAGACTGTGTGTTTGTGCGCTGTGTGTTTACCTACTGTTCTTTGTGCATTCAATTTTTATGTTTTCTACTTTCATTTTCTTATCTAACTTTGTGTTTATTTTTTCTGTTTGCTGATGCTCATTTTTTGTTATCAATTTAGCCTGCCTCTGCAGGTTCAGGGGGATGATGTGGATCTCAGCTTAGCTGCTATGCCTACTATGTCCTGGGTCTAGCCCAGAGTCTCCACCTGGTTGGACATGCCCAAAATACTTTACCTAAGGAGACATCCAAGAGGTATTCTCGTCAGATGCCCAGACCATCTCACAACTAGCCCATTCTGATGCAGAGAAGGAGCAGGTCCCCTCGGATGGCCTATTTATGCTAAGCTTTTGAACTTATATATAATTAAAATAGCTGCTTAAAAAAAATACCCTGTCATCATTGTAAACTTATGTCTTCAACCTGGTTGCGGTGGCAGCAGCACCTGCACAATGTTAGAAAAATGGAGAGATAAATGGCTTGCTGAAACAACACCAAAGAGTGAATGACATCACTTCTGTCATTCAGCATTGTTCATGAGGGATTGAATGCAAGCATGGGCCCTGAGTCCTCACCTTATAGTATCTCTAATGGCGAGACAGGACAACCTATGGAAGCTAATTTCTGCTGCTTGTGGCCATAGTTTAGAGGTGTGTGATTCAGTAGATGGAGCAGCTCTTTGTGCATAACAACAGACTTCTAATCCTGAATAACAAACCCAAGGTAGTTTAACTGATCCATTTGCAGAAACACCACTCAATGTCCTACTCATAATGCAGCATCCAACATTTTTCAGGTAGGAACCAAGGCTTCAGGCTTGGAGGGACTAATTCTACTCTCACCTGCAGGAGTTCATCACCTGATTAGGCCATAAAGAGCACAGCATTTACAAAAAGAAAGAGTCCACTGACATTCATATTGGTCAATAGCAAGTGTTATGAAGATAATACTTTGACACTACAGAGATATTTGATCATGTGTTAAAGCCTAAACATTGGTTAAACTTTGAAGCTGCAGTGAAGCTGAAATTAAGTTTTCTGCAACTTCATCTTAGTTTTTGGTTTTAATATAAGTCTTGTGTCTTTGTTTCCGTTTGGCACAAAATGTCTGGAAGTTTGTTTTATAGTGTGGCTGTCTTTATGATCTTAGTGACACAAATTCAATTCAATTCAATTTTACTTCTACAACATCAATTCACAACAGTCGCCTCAAACCCAACCCAAACATGACGATGAGTTCACTGTACTGAAATGGTCTCCATGGTCACCAGAACTTAATCCAACAATGGACCTTTGGGATATTCAGATGACAAATCTGCAGCAACTGTGTGATGTTGTCATGTCAATATGGAACAAAATCCTAAGGAATGTTTTCTGGTGAGTGCACAGAGAATATGTTGTTGTATGTAACAGTAAATTATTTGCATGTGCTGCATTTTGTCATCTGCCTTCTCAGACTTTGGTTTATCAATACTGTGACTCGCAGACAGTCCCTCTACAGTCATCAATGGCAGACTGAACTGTGTGTGTGTGTGTGTGTGTGTGTGTGTGTGTGTGTGTGTGTGTGTGTGTGTGTGTCCTGAGATAACTGGGGTCAAGAAGGCACCAGTCATAGGACTACTAATGAAATATTTATAGGAATACACCACTAGAAGATTTTACTGTACAGAGCAAATTCACAGTAGGTAACTGTGACAGCAAGTCCCTACACACAAATTCAAGACATCAACAAGAAAATATAACAAAGTGTCTCCATGAAAACCAGTTGTTCTTTTAGTTTATTCATATTTATTTTTAAGCATGAGGAGTTTTAAGCCACCTTCACTGACAATCCTGTGTGGAGTATTGTTCTCATCCTGGGATCTAGTCCTAATTTTATTGCCTGACAACATTTTTTTTTTTTTAAATTTGGACATTTAGGTTCCACACACACTCACAATTGAAATAAAGTCTAAATAAAGGTTTATATTTTTAGTGACTCTTTTTAAATCTAAAAAATCTTCATCTTAAATTGTTGCAACAAGTGAACTGAAATATCCTATGTCATTTCCTGTGTTTTCACTACATGACGATTCTTTTGTGATCAGTGTTTTCATTGCAGGTAAGCTGCATATACTGGCATGTAAGTTTTCCATCCATCACCGGAGTGCACAACAGAATTCTGTGGTATGATGTCCATCTGGAGTTAATTAGAAAAGCTAAAGTGATTTCCTGTACACTTACTATGCATCTTAGAAAGCTTAGAGCTAGCTAAAGAGACATCTTATTGATTAACAGGAAGCAACACATGATGCACCATTTCTTCTCTATCTTGGAAGGCGTCATCTGAAACCGTACTGGTAATAGCTCACACAAAAAGAGTATTAATTTTGAGTCTGTTGCCATGGTGGCGCACAGACACAGAAAAATCTAAAAAAAAAATTTAATATTGTAAGGCATCGTCATCTGCTGGAACACCTAGATGTCTGGTGGATGCAAAATATTGATCCAACAGAGCATTTATTTGAGATAATATTATTATGTAACACTGATGTTGTCTGCCTTGCGCTAGAAAGAAACGATGATGGTATCTGAGCCTTCCACTAGAACATTTCAGACATATCTAGTTTTAAATATGCTCTTAAGGTAATAGCACATAGGTTATGGGAAATTAATAAAAATAAACAGCCGTGATGACAGAGACATTGATTTGAAATGCATTTTGAGCCGAGTAAACGATGGCATGTGGCCCCCTCTGTATTTTCTCACCTGCTGAGCTGAGCTCTTTCACGATTTAAAAGTGTATACCGAAATGATTTTGAATCTAGTTTTTGAAGCTACTTTAAATTGTGGCCCTTTATAGCACTGAGCTAATAATGACGACATAAGCTTTTTACCAGTTTAAAATGTCAGGAACCGCAGTGAAATTTGTTTCAGTTGTCCACAGAGGGAATACCTAATTGTGTTGGATATTAGTATCTTGCATATAATAATATAGTACTGGTGTGCAGAATGTGATGTTAATAGCTTCCATGTCATGTTACTTACTGGTTTAAAATCTTAAAGGTGCAATTGCACGGCCCACAAGCTGCACACTCCTTTCATGGTGTACTGGAAGATATGTCTGGATGGATACGTGTGGTAAGGTTTTGTCAGTATTGTGCAAAATACACTTTACAGGTGTAAAGTTGACATCAAAGACATGCTAGATTAATTCTGTCATTGTGGTCTTGGCTATTTGCTTGCATCCATCTGGAGCTGGTCCATGGGTCCTGCATGGTAGCTGCCCACTTTTTTTATTTTCCAATAGGGATGAATAAATATATCTAATTTGTTCCTCTTAGCAACAAGGCTAAGTTTAAAGATGAATGTGGCCCAATTCATGAGTGCAACATGGTGATGGGTTCACTGAAGGGACATACAGTTTACCGTATATCTTCCAATTGTAGCTCGGGCGTTTATTCAAAAAATAATTTTAAAGCCAGCCTGGCGTTTAAAAGAGACCGGCGATTATTGGAGACCGGCTTTTATTCCCTTCTCGGAATAGTCACAGAAGTGAGAGGGAAAGAGGACCCAGGTGCGGTTTTTAGACTGAGCTGAAAAGACAGTGCCTTTACTTACAGTGCTCCAAAACGTATTCCAACAGTTCACAAATAATGCAGTTCCCAACTGTGCTCCTCCTTTGCTCCCGAGTGTCTCCTTGTCTGTGGTAGCCCAGTGCACGAGTGGTGCTCCCTGAAAGTTCTCTCCGCCCGACTCTCCTCGAGAGGAAGTAAAAGTTAGTAGGTTTGCTAGCCGACAGTTCCAGTTCAGTGTAATAATCCCACTTCGATGGTCGCTGCATCCAGCTTAAATGGCCGCTGGTCGTAGATGACAGCTGATTGGAAACAGCTGGCCGAGTGATGAGACACGGGAGGTCCGACGACAGCGCAGAGGGTTTTTTGTTTTTTTTTTAGCGACGTTCCAGTCACACTCCCTACCAGTTGGTGGCGGTAATGCACCATTCAGTTGTTTGCCAACCGCCAATAAAATTTAAAAAGAAGAAGACAGCGCGGAGGGACTTCCGGGTCGAAGGTCGCCCGGCTACTATTTGAGACTGGCGTCTATTTGTCATGACATGTTTTCAAAGCGGCGTTTATTAGAAACCGGCTAGAGACAGGCTACTAATGGAAGATATATGGTATGTAATAATAATAATATGCTAATATGTTTTTAGAAGAAACACCATTACACTTTAGGTTCTAATAGCTCAAGATGAGAGTACGATATCAACTCAAATGAACATGCGGGGCATGATCCAAACAGAGGGTGAAAGGGCGACCCAGGAGCTAATAACGAAGAGTCAACCAGCACCAGATCACCAAGCACTCCTTTTCCACCATGCTGTAGCAAGCTTCTTATTCCAACTGCTTATGGCTGATGAAGACCACGGGGCGGTTGATCCCCCTCACCTGCTGGAACAAGTAGTAGAGGCCCAACTGATTTAGGATGGCCCCACAGATATCCACGAAGCTGCCCCTCAACACCACTGTCTTTGCCTCGCCTGACAAGAGGAAATATAGCCACAACACTCACTCCTCTCCTCTCCTCTCTCTCATCATACTTCTGCCATAGCCTGAAACATCTCCATGAAATACTCCCATCCTGTGCAGCATCACCACCGGAGCAGGAGGGAAAGCCAGCAAAGCGGCCCCAGAGTGAGCGACCAGGTTTTCCTGCATCTGCCTCAGCCTGGGCCTGCAGCTCTTGTATGTACCACTGCCTGCTGCAGCTGCAGGGCCGCCATGTCGGCCATCATTTGGGCCAGCGCCTGAACTAGCTGGTGGGCTTGCGGGTTTGCCATGTCATGCTAGTAAGTTGGGTGCCACTGTAACACTTTGTTACGCTGACCCTGCCACCACAGTAGTCTTTGGGAATATTTCTCCAGGTTTCTTAAAGGACATTCAAAGCTTCTTGGATGTTGGCTGCTTTTTGTTTAGTTATCTGTCAAGATGATCTAACAGTGCTTCAGGTCAGAGGTTTGGGGAGGCCTATCCATGACTGATAGTGTTTGGGATCATTGTCTTGCAGAAAAATGAAGTTTTTGCTAATCAGATGCTTTCCAGATAGCATTGCATGGTGGACCAAAATCTGAAGGTACTTTTCTGCTTTTATAATTCCAACAGTTTATAAAAGCAGGTATGTACCTTCATAACATAATTCCAACATGGTGGAGTATGTGATGTGTTTTTTAGACTGGACAGTGTAATTAATAGGTATATAAAACAGCAGGTATTATTAATCACCGTCTCTCTTCCAGGCAAGTCAGATGTCTGCCCCTTTGCCCCCTGATCCTACTGGAGGTTTCTTCCTGTTAAAGGGGAGTTTTTCCTTCTCACCTTCACCAAGTGCTTGGTTACAGGGGGTTGTCTGATTGTTGGTGTTTTCTCTGTATTATTGTACAGTACCTTACAATATAAAACGCAAGAAGGTTCTGGGTTTGAATCTGCCAGCTGGCTGAGGTCTTCCTGTGTGAAGCCTTATTGTCTCCAGGTATTGTGGCTTTCTTGCACTGTCCAAAGTGAATGCAAGGACTTGAGTGGTGCTTTTAAATTGAATGACTGAATTATTGTTCATCCCTCTGTGTCAGCCCTATGATGGACTAGCGACTTACCCAGAGTGTATACAGGGCCTTCAGTAACAGCTGGGTTCCAGCCGCCTTATGACTCTGAATTGGGTAAGAAGAAGATGGATGGGGGAGCTACTAGACTGATCTGATAATGACATGCTAAGGCTTTAAATCATTTACCGACTATCATGTACTGAACTGTAGTTCAGGTATTTTGTTCCTTTGTGCATGTTCCTTTATTCATATTTGGAGCAGCTAAAAGCAGAAGATACATTAATGAGGAAACAATGTGTGTGTCTGAATGCAGCAAAACTTCCAGTAACCGTTGCCGTGAACCATGTTAGTTACCACAGGGTGCTTCCACAGCACTGAACATTACAAAAGTGCAACTTCTTTGGTTTGTGGGTTTGTTTGTTTTTTACACATTCAGAGTCACTCTATTTTATGCTTGTAAAGTAATGTTACTCAGTTGGACACTGGGTAGTATATTGAGGACTCACTGTAGTATCACTGAAGTCAGTTCCATTGGCAGAATCTCAAAAATCATAACCATCAGATTACTCTCACAGCTGGAAACAAATGAAATGGAAAATTAAAAGTGCTGCACTTAACAGTTAAAGAAGGTAAGAGCACTAAATATCCCTGCAGCCAAAGGTAATGACAGAACTAAAGACCTATTTCTGTCTGTGTGGCCTTCCTATGTTGGCAGATACTAGACTAAACTGTGCCACAGCTGAAATTATGCCCCAGAAACCTCTCAGAGGCCTTGTTCTGGTAAGAGACCGCCATGCCTAGAAATACTGCCGCCACAAACCCACAGGGCAGGAGGGGACTGTCCGCCTCAGATTTGCAGCTTAGACTCACGGGGTGTGTTTTTTTTGCCTCAAAACGGCGAGGGTAAAATTAAAGGCAGCGTCTTCGTGTAATTGCACATGGATGTGCCCACTGCCCATGAATCTGACCCCAGCTTTTGCACCCTAATGAAAGGTTGAGAGCTTGAACAAGGCAAAACGCTGGCAGAGTGATGGCTACAGGGATTTCAGCCAAATAGATTTTGTAATGTGCCCATAGTACTATAGCAGAGGGCCCTTATCTTTATTCTATCTGGCCATTTTCATTTAACCGCTAGTTCTCCAGTTTGAATGAGAGGCTATTATGTTAGCAGTCAGAACAAAGCCGCATTATAATCAATTATGAATGTCTTTAGGATATGTTATCCAAACAGGTATTTGTAAGTGTGCTTTGGTTTGTATAGCATTACTATAGCATGAATAATGGATATCTTTATAGTTTTGGGCCTCGAGTCAAGTTAAAATGTTAGTTAAATGTTCTATATATCTATAGAGAGCAAGCTGACCCTCTGCAAAGCTATATAAAAAAAATAGACCCATCAAAAGTTTGATGCATGCATTATCATACTGCAGGCCAAAAATGTCCAGATATATATAAAGCAGTACAAGCTATCGCTTGTACTGCTATCAGCTGCAACAATTAACTGATGTTATATGGTAAAGTCTCTGTAATTACAAGCGAATAATGTAATAGATATTAATGCACTAAAACATGTCAAGTCAATAACCTTTACCCATAGAGTACTTCAACATTGTGCAGCTTTTACCTAAAGAAATTATGTTAATATTGATCACCATGTCACGTAACACTATATACTATAAAAAGTCCAGGGCCAACTGTAGCTTAGCAGTGGAAAGTTTCCCCAGGAATGGTCTTACCATCTGTGAGGCCAGCTACTCTGAGGGAAGCAAGGTTATACTGTACAGTGCTTTCAAATGATGGGTTGCAGCTTGTAGGTTATACTTAAATAATATGGCATTATAATAGCAGGAAATTGCACATAACACACATGGTGCATTGATGATTTAGGGTAGCTGTAAAACATCAGACCATATAGCGTGGAAGCTACACACGCCACTTGTTTAATTAGTGTTGTGCACACGAAGACGACAGCACGATTCAGCCCGGTTTGAACCAAAGAAGTGGCTGTCTGCAAAGGAACAATTTAGTGAGGGTGGTCTTGAAAAAGTGAAAAGCCCCCCGCCTCCACCCATGCTCCTCTTCTGTAGGCTATGAATACACATAAACATAGACTCACTCTAACCACATATTATGGGTTAGTACTTGCTGATGGTTTCATATTTGGAACTACGTTTATGTAAATGCAGATGTGAGCCCCACATCACTGCAGTTTGCTGAAAAACCCAAGGTTTTTCCAACCATGCTCCCCGTCTGTTAATCCAGCTGCCTTTTACATACACCCACTCCGTGATTGGTCCCAGATTTGCTGCGGGTCCGGAGTAGCTGTTTGGCTTTTTCTCTGAAATTTTTCCCATTGCTGCTGGCACAGTTTGTGACCTGCAGGAAATGACTGAGAATTGTGACTGTAACAATACTAATGGACTGGTGCCAGGCCGCAGCTGTTTATTTAACCACACAAAGCATTCCTCTGGGTTAATAGCCACAGACACTCCAAGATATTGACTATTTAATGATTTGGTCTGAGACACAGTACAGTATGTGCTTGGTTTGGGGAGAAAATTGCAAAAAGCTAGATGTGTGGCACCGTATCAAGCAAAGCAATAAGGTTCCCTAGCAGTGGAAGCAGTGACTCAGTTATTCTGGGCTCGAGCTTTTGTTTGAAAATGGAGCTTTGTGTTTTAGTCCTACGCGGTTCGCTGTGTGTATAGTTGCAGTCAGGGAAGTCTTAAGAATCTCCTCAAAGCGCTTTGTCACATCTGTTTTAAGGAGTTATCATCTGTCAGTCTGCCTCTCAGACTCTTTACTGCCAGCCCTGCCCATCCTTCCTGGATGTGAGGTCACAGGAGAAAGACCAGAACAAAGGATGGGCAGGAGTCATACACTCTTACAGCACAGCTCTGTCCCTTGGGTCAGCGTCAAATAAAAAGGTTGTGATTTGCATTCTGTTCACAGATTTTACCAGTGGTTCACATCAGTTGTTGTGGCTTGCGTTTTGATTTTTCTTTCCATATTTATCATCTATTATTTGCAGATTTTTTAAAAAATTATTACCAGACCGGGATTCATCATTACCTGATCCACGGGGAACTGCGACTCCACCTAAATGTAATCAATTTAAACATTGGACTCATATGAAATAATGCATTACAGTCCTATCGGAGTTTTAAGCAGCCCAACGTTATTTGAAAGATATATATTTAACATTGCTGCTATATTATTGTGCAGTATACCTCACACTAAGACTCACTGTTACCTAGTAAGCTTGCAATGCTAGCCGTTTTAAATGATTTACGTTGGCCTACTTAAAGGCTCTTTAAACAAACAAACCCAAAACACTTTGGTGTGCAGACAAACGATAAAAACAAATCGGTTTGCACTTTGGTTCCACAGTTAATAAAACCCTAAGTGTTTTGTTCTGAGTGCTATAATGAGCATAGCTGAGGATAAAGTGTGAGAATGAATCTTTGCATCTCGTGTCCACACACATACCTCCTGTCGGTGATGCGCTTCTGACCCCCAGAGCAGCCTCCATGCGCTCGCTGTCCGGGCTGAAGGAGGGGAGGGAGGGGTGTGACTACCAGCCGACCGTCGACAGCTCCGGAGTTTCCAGAGCTCGGTGGAAAAAAAAAATGAGGCGCTCCTCTCTCCTGCTTAACAGTGAAGAAGGACTTAAAGTTCAACAGAAAAGAAAGGAGTGAAGATAATCGACTACGATGAAATGTGCGTCCACAAGTGCGGGATTGAATTTAAAAACAAAGCGAAGTGCGAGCATCCAGAGGTAAGTTATGTTAAAGCTGCTGGTTCTTTTTTGGAGATTTAGACAGCTTGAAGCTGCGAAGAAAACTGAGCAATTAAACTGGCGCTATTAGCAGAAATCAGCCGATAATTCACACATGATGACCGTGGCAGAAATATGCTAATTACGTGTTTTTAAATGAGCAGATTCAATATTCAAGACTCTTATGTTTCAAAAGACAGGGAAAAGCGACATGAGTTTATTTAAAGGCGATTTTTTTTTTTTTTACAATAGCGAGTTTGTTTCCGGTGAATAACCTTTTGTTTCCATATTCAGTGGAATTTAATCAAACAATCCGATAAACACAAAGTACAATAATGGCACCATGATGATCTGTAAATTGGCTGCTCTCTATAATAACACTCAATCTCCTCCTGCAGTTGAACACAGTGGACATCGCGCTCCCTGCTCAAGTCTGACCTCCAGTGTCGGCAGCTGGTATTTTTTAGACAATGATCAACTCTCAGATCCAGCTCCACTACAACTACACAGGAAAGCTGGCCAACCGGTCAAGTGTTGGCACGAGCCCCGGCACTGTGGACACCAAAACCACAGTTTTCCTCATCGTTTGCAGCTTCATCGTCTTGGAGAACATCACAGTTCTTGTGGCCATATGGAGAAACCACAGGTTCCACAACCGCATGTACTTCTTCATCGGTAACCTGGCGATGTGCGACCTGCTGGCTGGAGTCGCTTACCTGGTCAACCTGCTCCTGTCTGGAGAGAAGACCCTGCAGCTCTCACCTGCTCTCTGGTTTGTGAGAGAAGGGAGCATGTTTGTAGCTCTTGGAGCCTCCATTTTCAGTCTCCTGGCTATTGCTATAGAGAGACACCTTACCATGATCAAAATGAGGCCTTATGATGCGAACAAGAACTACAGGGTATTTCTGCTCATAGGGACCTGCTGGCTGATTGCTATATCTCTTGGAGCTTTGCCTATTCTGGGCTGGAACTGCCTGGATAACCTCCCTGATTGCTCCACAGTCCTCCCTCTTTACACCAAGAAGTATGTTGCTTTCTGTATCACGGTTTTCATGCTTTTGCTCTCAGCCATAGCCATCTTGTATACCCGCATTTACATCCTGGTCAAGTCCAGTAGCCGAAAGGTGAGCAAGCACAGCAGTTCAGAGCACGCCATGTCCCTGCTGCGCACTGTCATCATCGTAGTTGGAGTTTTCATTGCCTGCTGGACTCCCCTCTTTGTCCTGCTCCTGGTGGATGTAGCGTCCAAGCAGAGGTCTCCCATTCTTTACAAAGCTGACTGGTTCATTGCGCTGGCGGTGCTCAACTCCGCGATGAACCCAGTCATCTACACTCTGGCCAGCCGCGAGATGAGGCGAGCTTTCCTGGGTCTGGTTTGTGGCTTTTGCTACAGGGCAAAGGCGTCTGTGAACGGAAGCGGGAACAGACAGTCCCTGGAGCCCAGCCGCAGCAGGAGCAAGTCGTGGAGCAGCCAGAACAACCCAAACCAGAACCAGCAGGGCTCCAGGCAGTCAGAGCCGGAGAGAGGACAGGAGCCAGACAGGGGCCATGGAAAGGTTTCAGTGGTGGCTGGAGCAAGCAGGGGTACCGCTGAGGCTGCGTGTGACAGAAAAGATTAAAAGGAGAGAGGAAGTAATTTACAGTAATACTCTGAGCTTATGGGCTTGTGCAGTAATCACAACGGAGAGCATTGTTCACAAAAAAAAGGGTTTCTTTAAATGAAGGGTAGATTTCTGACATTTGCTGCAGAGCAGTGGTTTCTTTGTGCTATACGTTCATCATTTTTAATGTATGGCTCTTTCAAGTCCAACCTCCAGTGCTCAAAACTTGCCAGAGTTGGAGTTGCAGTGTCCTTTTTTTGGTGTTGTTGTTGTTGGGGGTCTTTTGCTGGATAACAGTCACTTTCACAGATGACTGGTGCACTTACCCTCAACAGAAAAGACTTTTACCTCCGTTGTTGCAGATGTGAGCTCCTATGAAACGTAATAAGTGAAAATTTACCCGAAATTACCAAATAAGTGCAATTATATAACTGCAAAAACCAATGTAATGAAGAATGATTGTAGACTATTATTATTGCAATGACACACAGCTGAAGGTATTTATTAATCTACGTAGTTTGTATTTACTCAGTAATCCTACAGTATGCTGGGCAGTTACTGTAATCTGCATTGTATAATAACCAAGGCAAGACTTACTCATGGCAAAGAAACAAACAGGTGCTTTTTTAATATTATATCAGTAGCATTGTGTTCAAAATGAAAGCAGTAGTAATACAAGGGCTCCATCTGCTGGTCTTACTCAGTATTGCTGCATGTTCACTATGCAGCTACAGCAGTTCGTTTGGTTTGAGCTTTAAAAGTATGATGATGAAGACTGTAAAGAGGCACGTGAATGGCATGTGAAATACAAATAGGTAGCTAAATGCAGATATTCATGCTAGGTGAAAAAAAAAATCAGCTTTCACTCAATAAATTAAAATGGAAAACTATTAAATTAATTGTGTAACAATTCATCAGAATCACCTTGTGGAGTGCAGCTCTGCTTTGTTTATGAAAGCAACTTATAAAGGCTTGGTTCACAAAAGAAAAGTATTTATTGTGTAACCTAGCCATGCTTTTGGTTTGTGAGTCAAGATTTAGAAGCTTGGGTCTTGCTGTAGCTCACCTGGTTGTGCAGGTGACTCAGGTTGCTGCAGAGATTCGGCTCTGAGTCTGACCCAGGCCATTTTCTGCATGTCCTTACAGCAACTCTTTCCCCTGCTTTCCTCTCCACTCCCTATACTGCACCATCTAATAAAGGCTGAAAATGCAAAAAAAAAAAAAATTACACATTATGTTATAAAGCTTTCTGGAGGCAATCTAACACAATGCATATACACTAAGTTGTGTTGTCCATTGCTCACCTGATCGTTGAAACAAAAAAAGAGACATTTATTTCCAAAACCAATTTCCAGTCACCGTGGACAGCCCACAGACCCCACCTTTTATTTGCACTGGAACTTACTTACTCTTACTTTTCATGGGAAGTAGTATAAATAGTGCGGACTGTGGTTAATCCAGAGTAACTCAAACGTCTCAAAGACAAGAACATGTGAATGTGGGTAAATTATAACTACCTCCGCGTTTTAGGTCAGAAACCTGTATCTCATGAGCAAAAATATTAATACCTGAAACTATTACAGCAGAGAAACAACAGCGATTCTACACATTCACGGTTTTATTGCCAACAGTCATACAGAATAATGATTAACTAATACAACCAAAAGATTTAATCTGTAAACATCATTTGGACTTGTTGCTATGTTTTTATTTCCTTTTTTCCTCCCATTTTTTTTAAATATCTGTCCCAAAATAGTGAGTTTCTGTGTGATTTCCTCTGACAAAGATTTATATTTAGAATCTCAAAATGATACATTTATAATATATAATAGAGAGGGAGGGAAGGAAGGAGGGTGGGAGACAGATAGTGAGAGGGAACAGTAGTCTCAAGCAGCAACACGCAGCAGGGCAAAAACACAACCTCTAGAGAACAGGCATGCCCCATTGAAGATCAGCTATTGCACTTTGAAGGAAGAGAGAAAAGAGAAATTAAAAACAAACATTGTACAAATAAAAGGCACATTTTCATCAACAGAAATCTGGAAAGACGCCATGTTCTTAGTTTTTGTCCCAGTGAGTTTGGTAATTTCTTTGAGTCTCAAAGCTGATCCTCGGCGAGATCCGAGTACGGTTGTTTTTGATATACGCTTTGTTTGCACATTTTCACAAATTCAGAGTTTAGAAATAAAGCTTCTTTTTTTTTTTTACATTAGCAGAGTGCTTTTAAATAATTTAGCACATTATTCTTTCTTCAGAATTATTTGATTTGATGAAATTATGTCGCAAAGAAGTGGAGAATGCAAAAGTAAACGACAAAATTCTCTTTGTGTCCTTCTCCATTGGGACACAATGAATCAAACACATCAACCCAAAACGGATGTGGTGGATGTTTTTTGTTGTTGTTGTTGTTTTTGTTGTTGTTTTTTCAACCCCAGTGCTGTGGGTTGTGAGATGCATGTACTGTACACTCCCTCTTGCAGCAAAACACAGGCACATTATATTACATTGCATCTGTCTTGTCAAACTCATTGAACACATGCTGATTTGGGTTCAACTGAAGTGATCCAGTGCATATCAAATACAATGCCCCATTCATTTGGTATCCATCAGTGTCCTGACATTAGTGAGGATAAGAGCATTCAAAAAAGAGAAAGAAAAGTCAGTTTCCGGAGCTG